>CM029015.1:224223728-224226881 GCA_016801055.1 Panax notoginseng | reverse complement strand
TTTGATAAAAATTGAATGAATTTAAATTTGAATATGGATGAGCTGAATTTGAATGGAAAAAATTATTTGATAATTGACATGTTTAAAACATTTGAATAACATATTTTTATTATTTTCCCCTCTAAAAAATTTAAAAAATTATTCTAAATTTATTTTAAAATTACTTAATATAATAGTTAATAATGTAAAAAAAAAAGTTTATTCAGCTAAAAAAATTAGACTAAACCATTCAGCTCAGAATTGTTCTAAATGACTGATCGGTTCAACCATTCAAACTATTTTTTTTTTCAAAATAAACACACCAAATAATTAAATTAATTAACCATTCAACTACAATCAAATAACCCTTTGTAATTTAAGGTAGAAGTTAGAATCAGTTGTAACATATTTCGATCACAAGATCAAGGAACTCCTTTTGTCAACAAATAAAATAAAAAAAAAAAAATGGTGGGAGTGACCCCAGTTAAAATTATGGGAAGGTACAGGTGCGAGATTCTGTTCGGAGACTGACCCACATAACATAAGCCATAAAATGGTAGAACATAATTTTTTGAATACTTTATTTTGATAATCTGATTATTACTAGCTTCCGAGTTATCGGTTACTTCAGCAATTCACATTTATATCGTTTTGTTTGGGTCTTCAGATTTATGATTACTAAATATAAATACATGGGGTAAAGGTAAACCCCACTATTTGGCAAAGGAGTAAAAGGTAAGAAGAGTTATTGAGCAGACACCAAGCAACCATGGATATTATCAATCAGTTGCAGAGACAATATGTCGATTACTTGACATCTTTGTACCGCGAGGTTAGTTTTTTCACTGAAAATAAGTCTGATTTGAGATTTTTTTCATGTGGGTCTTTGTGATTTTGTCGTAAAGTTGGTTTTTTTTTTTAACTGTGCTAATTAACATTTTGATGATGGGTTTGTTTGTTTGGGTGTGAAAATAGGGGGTTTTGGATGATCAGTTTTTGCAGCTTCAGAAACTGCAGGATAAGAGCAATCCAAATTTCGTGAACGAAGTGGTGACCCTCTTCTTTGAAGATTCTGAGAATCTTCTCCTCCAGATGAACATTGCTCTGTGAGGGTTATTTTCTCTATTTTCTTGATCATGTCTGTATCATCTTTTCCTTGAAAATTTTGATATGGGTTTTACTGGTTTTTTTATTTTCCGAAATGTACAGTGAACGACAGAATGTTGATTATCACAAAGTTGATTCCAGTGTCCACCAGTTCAAGGGTAGTAGTTCCAGGTACTAACATTCATTTGGTCTTTCCCATAATTGTTACTTTCTGCTTCTTTTTTTCCTAACCTATCTAATTGGAAGTTTAGTAACTTAAAGTTGAGCTTTTATGAAATCGTGTAAACCAGAAGATATAAATGAGAACCCATTGCCCATAAATCCTTGTGAGAATTTTTATCAGCATGAATATTGGAAACTAAAATTTAAACACAATATAAATGATCTTGTTTTAAGTATTTGTTATTTTTCAAGTTGCAAGGTTTGACTAAAATCCATTTCTTATCGTTAACAGCATAGGTGCTCTGAGGGTAAGTAACGTGTGTGTTGCTTTCAGAGCTTATTATGATGCGAGAAACCTTGAAGGGTGAGTCTTACTTTGCACTCTTATCATACTGACCCTTCTTTTTTATTTTATTTTTTTGCATCACTACATTTTGACCTTGTATTGCACGGAAATACTAGTCCTTAACTGACAATGCCAAAGCTAATGCTTATTGCTCATGGATTAATGAGTCAAATGATTATATAAATAGTAGCTGCTTATTGTGTCATTTCGTGCCATTATATATGAGGACCGATCTTCAAGCACTGGCTGTGGGAATTTCCCAGCCAGCGAATTTGTGGCCTTCCGTCCTAAGATGAAACGGCCATGATTAAAAGAGTGTTAATTCCATGCGCTGTTCTAAATAGTGGCATTAAATGGCCCTTAAAATGACATAGATGATCACTCTGTCTCAGATGCACAAAGCAGAAAATTCTTCTTCTTTTCGCTATTTACTATTTAGAATAGCGGATGGAACGTTTTGTATTTATTAGTGTGGCTTTCTCTATGTGTATATAAGAACATAATATATACTATTACAGAATTACTATTAGTGTAGTAATTGGATTTTAAAAACTTGTAAAAAGATTTTACAAAATTTAAATTTAAATATTTGTACCCTAGCGAAGTAAGGAACCATGATATATATGTTTGGAATAGATTCCATTTCAAGAGAGTTGAAAAAGCACCGTCTACTATGCTTTCTCTGTGTATATAAGAACATGATATATACTATTACAGAATTACTGTTTGTGTAGTAATTAGATTTTAAAATTTTGTAAAAAGATTTTACGAAATTCCTAAATTTTCTGCCCCTTACCCTCCACAACTGTAACCTTTCATAAATTCTTAAAAATTTCTCTTTTACCACACACACACACACACACACACACACACACACACACATATATATATATATATATATATCTCATAGTTTTATTTTCTTTATCCTAAAATACATTTATATCTATTTTACCCATAAAATTGTACCTTCACTCATAATCACTTTCTTATGGGCTTACAATATTATGAGGACTTTTTCCCCAAAAAGTAGCTTGGGCATATCAAGAGTTTAACTTTAGTAGAATTCTTCGGGATAAATAAAATACCTTTTTCGTAGATCATTGTCCATATAAGTACATTCTAATCATAATATTTATGATGATCATGTTACTTATGATGGTCAATCGAAAGAAATTATTTAAGTTATTAAAGGCACCGTCTGCTATTAAGAATAAGAATAACAGAACCGAGATTTCATTCGACTTAATTAGGTCAGCTATATCAATATACAGGCCTTCTACCGTCCGCTAGTAAGAATAGCGGAGCGGCTTTTTGTAACTGTAACTACTTTATACAGACAGTAGGAGATGTGCTGGCTGTGAAACGCCCATAGCCAGCGTAGCCCATAGATTGGTCCCACACACACGCACGCACACACACACACACGTACACACACACACACACACACATATATATATATATATAAGGTGGTGCATAAATCTTGGTAGACTCGTGACCTTACAAGTGACGTCATGTTCTCTGAAATCAGTTGTGAGAGTCAACTTGATTTAAAGGCCAAT
>CM029015.1:224128728-224218728 GCA_016801055.1 Panax notoginseng | reverse complement strand
GATATAGAGATTCCTACCTCACATTCACATTATCTCTATATCTTCTTAACTTAATATTTTCTACTTAATTTTTTATGGACGAGGTTATCATAAAATTAATTTCATAATAAGTTGGTCAATTGATCAATACAATATCGACAAGCAGATAGAGATTACTTCCTGACCTATATATCAATGGTCAATTGACCAAAATTAACTTCATACTAATCATTCTCATTTTTGATACATCAAATAAAAAATGCAAGAGTAGGACCAACAACTATTGGGCCTGAAAGCCACCCAACCCAACCCAATCAAAAGTAACTAATGCAAGCCACATCTGTCAACAACCAACACCTTCTCGCTTCCCTACGTGGCACCTCATAATCTAATCTAATCGCTGCTAAAATTTATTCCTAGTTTCACCATCACCAATTTACTCCAAATTTTTATTTTTATTTTTATTTTTATACAGAAATTAAATACATTATCAAAACTCCAAATAAACAAATATAAATTTTCACTCATTTCTTTTTTAGAAAATAAATGAAGAAGTATAAAAAGGCCATATTTATTGGGTTCATGGGTGTATCCATACCATATATGCCTCTTCTCTAGGCAGCAATCGTATGGTCGGTCACGTGGTCCTCCTCCAAACCACCGCAAACCCCCGAGCCTGCTTATCTGTCAATCTGAACCTCACTCAGGTAGTTACCACGTAAGCTTGGACAACCGTTTGGCTTCCCGAACCTATGCCATAAACAAACAAAACAATAATTATTAATTTTAATCACATAAAAAAAAAACAACATAAATTGCTGTTGTAAAAACAGAGGAGAGAGAAAACACAACACAACAGAGTAGTAGAAGAAAGTAGTAGTAGTAACAAGAGTGTACTCATTGATCCTTCTGTCATAAGCCAAATTCAACACCATTTCTTCCATTTGAGAAAGAAAAATTGTAGAAGAAGATCAAGAGGCCATTGCTTCCCCCCCAAGATTTCACTTTCTCTCACCTCTGAATCTTCTTTTTTTTTTTCTTGCATTTCCATTAAAGCTTTCGCAGTTTTCTATTTCCACTTCCCCCAATTGCCCCCTCACGGAAAAGCTTCACCATTTTCTCTCTATATATAGCTCTGTTGCTCTATTTAGCTTCCATTGTAAATAGGACTGAAAAAGATGGGATTTTTTCTATGTGCTCTGTTAATTTTTCTTCACCAAAGTGTATCAGTGTTTCCAATGTTGGACCCAATTGATTTTCTCTCTCTTCAAACTATTCGGAAATCTTTGGATGATATGCCCGGCTCTAATTATTTTGCCTCTTGGGATTTCACGGCCGACCCCTGTAACTTCGCCGGCGTTTATTGCGACAGCGACAAGGTCATCGCTTTAAATCTCGGTGATCCCCGAGCTGGTACTCCTGGTCTCACCGGCCGGTTAGATCCTGCTATTGGAAAGCTAGCCTCTCTCGCCGAGTTCACCGTCGTTCCTGGCCGGTTAATGGGTACTCTGCCGTCATCTCTGTCTCAGTTGAAAAACCTCCGGTTCCTCGCCGTTAGTCGGAATTTCATCTCTGGGTCTATTCCGGCGACTTTGGATCAGCTTCGGGGATTACAAACGATGGACTTGAGCTACAATCAGCTCACGGGAAGTATTCCATGGTCAATCGGAAGTCTACCGGCGTTGACCAACGTCATCCTCGGCCATAATCGTCTCTCCGGCTCAATCCCCCGGTTTACATCGCAATCTCTAACCCGACTCGACCTCAAGCACAACGAGTTAACCGGTTCGCTCACGCCGGACGCGCTCCCTCCCTCCATTCAATACCTCTCATTGTCCTGGAACAAGTTGAGCGGTCCAGTGGATCGGCTCTTAGCCCGGATGAACCGGTTGAACTACTTAGACCTTAGTCTAAATCAATTCACCGGTTACATTCCGGGCTGTTTGTTCACATTCCCATTATCAAACCTCCAATTGCAGAGAAATCTGTTCAGCGGACCGGTTCAACCGGCTGATCAGGTCAGAATCCCGGCCGTTGATCTTAGCTTCAATCGGTTGTCAGGACAAATATCACCCTTATTCTCCACCGTCCAAACTCTCTACCTCAACAATAACAGGTTCATGGGTGAAGTCCCGGGCACATTCGTGGACCGGTTGCTGGATGCTAGTATACAAATACTTTACCTACAGCATAATTATCTGACCGGGATGGCGATTAATCCGACGGTTGAGATCCCTCTGAGCAGTTCATTGTGTTTGCAGTATAATTGTATGGTGCCTCCGGTTCAGACTCCTTGCCCCTTGAAAGCTGGGAAACAAAAGACTAGGCCAACCGGGCAGTGCATTGAGTGGAAGAAAGGGGTAAATTAGGTATTTGGATGAATTATAGGTTTATAATATTATGATGATTATAATTATAATTGTGAGAGGTGTTAAATTTATTTAATTGATTTTTGTGATAATTTTGGGTAAATGGAATAATATTGATTGTGGATAGAAAAAAAAAACATCAAAGTGTAGCTATGAAAAATATATATAGTTATATAACTTATATTGTTCTGTTGAGTGTTGACATATTATGGTAATTATCTATCTAATGTGATGATGTGTGATTAGGGCCAATTATATGAGTTTTAACTATTCATTCCGTCCCAAATTATATGTTGTTTTAACAAAAAAAAATTGTCCTACAATATCTGTTTTTTCAAGATTTCAATGTATTTTTTCCCTTTGTTTTCTAAGTTTGCCCCTTTACCCTAATTAATTATAGTCATTACTCTCATTCATGCCTCTCCTCTTTTTTAAGCATCTTTTCATATTCCCACCAATAAGGATTCATGCGCAAAAAACAAAAAAGTCAACACATAAGGGTATTTTAGTATTTTTATCACACATATTGGTATGTGTGTGAAAATCTAGAAAAACAGATAATTTAAGACGGAGGGAGTATCATTTTACACGGGTGATTAACATGAAGTTAATTTTGGTCAATTGATCAGATCAATACAATATCGACATATAGGTAAGAGGTGATCTCTCATCGTGTCAGTACTGTATTATTGACCAACTTACTATAAAATTTATTAGCCGGATCACGAGTTGTTGGTCAGACAACTTATAATTACTGAAATATAGGGAGTGCGCTCTTTATTTATTTATTACTACTAGTACTAATTTGTTAAATGGATCAAGTGCTTTTTTACTTTTTGTTATGACCAAATCTAAATCTGTTTTTGCTTGAAACTTGGTACATCATCACTACTAAGAAGTAAGTAGTCTTTAAAAACAACTCAACTCAAGTGCATGAAAGTAAAAGTAGTTTATCAGTGGAAATATGATTAGTTAATAGAGTTCCCAAACTATAATAACCTCTTTATATCTTTATAAAAAGGAGGTAGTATTCCTTCCTGTTCATAAGTAGTTGGTAGATTAGCAAGTCAAAAAATGGTCAAAAGTAAGCTTTAATTCTGTTGGAGCATAACAAACAGCCTAACAAAAATGTTTAAATTATGTTTTGTGTTTTCCAACTTTGAGTCAAATGTAATACCTCTAGAACATCTGCCCAACCACACTACCTTTTGGGCCTCTGCCTCCTCATGAATTCTTTTAAAATTTCTTTGATTTTGTTTGGGTTATATAATTCTCCGTTATGTTTGGGACAAATAGAATACTCCATATTATATGAGCATCCATTTTCCTCATCTCCTCTTTGTGCATGTGCATGTGCATGTGCATGTGCATGTCTACTTGGGTTGGGTGGGTGCAGGGAGTAGTTAGAGAAGTAGTACCTGCTACGCCGCTAAGCAAAAAGAAATAAATGTCCGAAAATGATGTCTTCTGTTTTGGGAATTGGCCTTCTTGGACTTGTCTACATTTGTATTTATACTGGTTTATCCCGCACAACGTGCCCATGTGTCATGTGATGATAATTGATGGGTGCTTTCTTTAACAAATATACCTAAAATTTGGTATGGTTTTTATACTTACTTATTTTCCTTTTTCCTTTTCTCTCAATCTTTCCAAATTCCAAATAAATAATTATTGGCATAACTAAAATTTTTACAATATAGGTTTGCAATTGTAGATGTATCTGCACCACAAATGCAACTGCATCAAAAATATAAACACAAAAATGTCAAAAGTCAAATAAGACTCTCATTCGGATACTTACTCGAGACATCGCTGGTCCTTGGTAATGATGAGAATATAGTAAGCTTCAGAGTTGGGCCTCTCTTTGTGGCCCAGTTGGAAAACAGAAAGGAAACTCCATTGAACTGCAAGTCAGAAAAAAGAAAAGGAAGCAGCAGTAAAAGGAGAAACAAGAAATACTACTCCATGCAAGGCTACAAATCAAAAACAATACAGTTATGATTAAAAAGAACATAATGAGGTCCATCGAATGAGAGAAAAATAAATGAATAAAGGATGATTGTCTTAGAAGGAAAATGGACAAACCGCAATCGTTTTGGAACCAATACAATTGTTTTGCAATCATTTCCAGGCATAAAAAACATTCTTTTCCATAAGGAGGGACTAATGTACAGTGTAACAGACCTGAAAATTATAGTAAACCCATGTTTATGCACAATCCTACCGTGGAAATGGGCATTAGCATTACATATCACATCGCACATGAAACTATACTCGATTTATTTTTATTGCTAGTGAGATATATTAACCACTGCAAAATCAATGTATACTTATTACTAGTCGCATTTTCCCTCCCACTAGTAAAATCTAATTAACACATTTTAAGTTAACAACTTAAAGACACGATAAGAAGTCTTCTATACCTATATTCTTTGGATTTGGCCCTTGTTCAAATGGACTGGAGCTTCTCCAATCCCATGGAATTCCCATTTGACGACATCTCCATCCCAAGCCGAGCTAACAAGCATAGGATAATAGGGGTGCCAACTACAATCTCTCACTGTTGATCGTGGTGCTTGAGTTTTGCAACTTGGGCTCCACTCGCCTAAACAGCAAGACCATCATTATGAAAGAGTTAGATACCAACAAAAAGACCCACATTATGAAAGAGTTGGATATTAACAAAAAGAATAAGCATTTAGAAATTTGTAAGCAAAATGACCCAGTGCTTATGCAGGTGTACCTCAACGGCAGTATACTAACCTTGAATATGGCCTTTAATCCGATGGATTGGGGGAAGGGGGAGGGTTTTCTTGAAAAATTAAGAATTTCTTGTATAAGGATTATCTAGTAACAGAGTATGTACGCAACGTCTTGCACTTCAGTAAGGTACAGTGGTTCATACCACACTCGGATAAAACAAAAGATTAGTTATGATTTTGAAACATACCACATCATAGATATAAACGCATGAATCATGTGATCCCATGTAGATGTACTTCTGGCCAGTGCTGTAAGGCGAGACAGAGAATGTTATTTTATAACAATGTCGCTTTTGTCAAGTATGGCAAGAATTAAAGAAATGAAATAAAAAGATAACTGCAGCTTAGATCATAACCAACACATAAACTAACCTGCTGATAATATAAAGTTGGGTTCAGAGGACAATATACAGTTGGCTATACCCCAGTAAACTGCACCCAGAGGGAGGAAAAGGACCAACAAAGAAAAAGGAAGAAATGGCTGTATTGTTTTCTAGTTTTCAAAAAAATGAATAGGCTGGGCAGAGCCAAGTGTTACAGAAAGAAATAAAAGCATCCGGTCCCAAAAGGATGAGTAAAGTATAATTTGTACGCATATTAAGAAAAAGTAAAAGTAGAGGAAAGAGAGTAAAAAAGTTTCAAATTTATCCCTAGTGGCTCCACAAGATTATATAAAGTGATGAGTACTTTTATTTTTTTATACTAATAGACTCTACTAAATGACTTGGTTACCCTTCACTTTATGTACTTTTTCTATCCTTTTGGGGACAAAAAATTTGTAACTTTAGTCTCATAAGCTAAGGGAACTCATTTTTATAGTAAAAGTTTTTTTTTAAGTAACTACTTTGACCCCTTATTTAAAGTTAGTTCTACTTTGACCCTTTAATTTCGAATGGGAACAAATTACAATCCATAATGAATTGAAAAGTTAATAAGATACACAAATCCTAAAACAAAGTGACGAGTTTTAGTGAAAGAGAGCACATGTTTATAACATACCTATAAACTGGTGAAAAATAGCAACCTATGAGAGTACGCAAAACTGAATTGCCTTTATACGTTGGTACTGATTGATCATTTGGGTGTTTCAAATCTCTTGCATGAGTTGGGTAGTCCTGGTCCATCCATCTGTAATCCCATTCATAATTCCTAAATCCTGGATTGCTATAACACAAGGAAAATAGTATATCAGTAGGACTCAACTAAATTACTAATGCTAATCAGCCTGAAAATCTTTTAGGTATCAACTGAATTATAGTTTCGGAAATCCACAAAGAATCATTTGTTTACTCTGGTAAGACTGATTTGTAACTTAACCTTTTCATGGGCTTGTGATGATTTCATCTACAACTAATCACAAAAAAAGTCGGTTAAAAATGTAATAAAAAAAGCCAGTACATATGTAGCATTCTTGCAACTAGATGGAAAATTTCTCTCTTATATGTCCGAATGTTGAACCGATATAGCTTTGTATATGTGTGTGATTAACTAGAAATTCATGTAAGCATCACCGGCACATAGTGATTAGTGATTACCACTTGTAAATATAAATGAAAGAAGTGCAAAAATCCTTTGGAAAACCTGAAATTCGACATACCAATTACCACTAGAAGACATTCTCCGGATGTCCCAAAGTTTGATGGTCTAATCTTTACCATTTGAAATTAAATAACGGCCATCTCCACGGCTGTCAAGAAATGTAACACCTTCTAGATGTCCCGTTAGGATCCCAGCTGGCTTTTCTTTTGCTCTAACGCAGCGCCTATCCCAAACCTGTACAGAAAAACAAGTAATCTTGCACCCTGTGCTTAAATGAGAAAAGGAAATCACACACCTTTAAACCTATAACTCCTCAGTATGGTTGTCTTATTAAGGTTATAAAGCTTCACAGTAGAAATACAAAGACTACGACCTTACATGATAACTACTTTAATGCAATTAGAGTGGGTTAAGAGCTCCAATTTCTTGGGGGAAATGTTACTTATCTAGCATATTGGACTAGAAAAAGTATAATAAAAATGTTCATGAGTAGTAAATCGTGGTGAGGAAAGCAAGAAATGGGCAAATGATTTTCATGAAGCACTTTGTTTTTTTTGTTTTTGTTTTTATTGGGAACAAGTTTTGTGAAACAAATTTTAACTAAGAGACTATATACTTAGAATCTAGAGATGCTCCTGCTATCTCGCCCACAGATTATTGAGCCAGGCAGCAAGGAAAAGATTTCCTTGTATTACCAGGATCATACTTTCACATTGATCTTTTGTAAAGTGAAATTTTTGAATACATATAATCCATCATTCACAGCTAAAGTACCTCACACATAAGTTAGAAGTAAGGTTTTTACCTTGCAGATTTTATCATCACTCCCAGAATATATAAGATTCCTGCTTTCATCAGTAAAAGATAATCAGACTGCATTAATAAACAAATTTGTTTTGATGAAGTGATGACTTTTTGGCAACTGCAATTATGAAAAAGAAACAACAGATCTATTATAGCTTTGCAGAAAGCATGGTTATCTAAGGTGAACATTGAATTTCCTTCAACAAGCAGATGGAGTTTACATGACCAGGAGCACAATCCATTGAACTTGAATGCACATAATTCCATCGCATAAGCAGGCAAGTTAAATTTCTGTGTTGGCAATTATCAAGTACAACATATATGTGTTTTATCATTAACGATTTAGCTAATGAAGTTCAAGGAAATCTTTTTGCCCAAGGAAACAAAAAGAACTAACTCAACTGAGCCTCTACAACAATCAAGCAATAAAATATTTTTTTTATCAACCTCCTTGAGAAGATGTGAAAATGAAATATTTAACAGTTCTGCATGTACATGTTCCCAGCTAACAAACAGCACCTTATCTGTTTTTGTTCTCCAAGATACAATCACTTGACTAACATGTAAAATGTCTAATGTGCCTAACTGTAATGGGCTGTTTGATTTGGGGGGAATGGAATGAGCATTCCAAAAGGAATGTTTATTCCATTAGGATGGGTAAAGATTGACCATTCCATTCCAATCGACAAACTTTCAAAAAAAACAAAATCATATAACTTCTCGTCCTGACCAAACATAGGAATAGGAATGCCCATTCCATTCCATTCTCATTCTCATTCCAATGTTGTAACCAAACAGCCCATAATGGTTTCCCCCCTCCCCCCTCCCCCCCCCCCCCACAAAAAAAAAAAAAAAAAAAAAAAAAAAAACACTAGCTTCTTTTTCTTACCCAAAAACTAGTTTCTTGAGGGTTCTGCATGTCATTTATTAGCCATGCTTCATGACCAATCTGCTCACAGGGTTTATAAAACAAACACAATTCCCAAGCTAAGCTTTTTCTCCACAGAAAGTTGTATTGATCAGACACATTAATTAAGGGTTTCAATTGAAATTCCTCATGAGTTGATTTCCAACCAAGAATTAATGGTCTTTTGAACCTAGAGCTGGTACCATGGACATTATAGCGGACCATAATCACTCCCAAACTGAAAAGTCATGATCATGAATGAGAGATCCAAATGGAAATAACACGACAACAGGGTATATTGGTAACACAACAGGAAAGCATCAAACAATTAGATAATTTATATCAGTATCCTTGTGATTGTATCTCTTCGGGTTATCAGCTTCCGAAAGAGAACTTATTGCTTCAAAACAACCACATACTGAAGAATTAATTCCATATAGTAAAACATAACACAAAAATTCATGAAATATGGTACATACCGTAATATTTGCATGAGGCTCTGTTGAAGCAGGTCCAACATTAACAATATGGACAATGGAGGACATAGTAGCATAAACCTGCAAGAGAAATGTCCACAATGAAGTAGAATGGGATTCCTTAAAACAAATGTTATTGAACTTCAAGCTTTGACAAATCATGAACTCAAGCCAACAAGGCCTAAATTTACTCTTGAATGGTCAGGCAAGGAATTAATAAGAAGATTAAATTAAAACAAAAGGAAGAACACTTTGTACCAACTGACGAAAAATGTAGTGGAAAGAAGACATGAAGCTTCTGGTAGCTTGCAATTAGATGGCTTGATCCTATTTCATATAAAATAGTATGATAATAAATTAATAAGATTAAAGATGTCAGGTGTACCAAGTCTAAAAGGATATAAATATTTCATTCCCGGAGAAATAGGAGTGTAGCTTCTAAGCAATATAGTTGCTCAATTAATATATATTTAAGGTCAACTTCAATACTACTACAATATTGTTAGTGACATAGGGATCAATCTAATCAAGCTCTCAAAACTCAACTTCAATCAGCTCGTTAAAAAATATTGTCATGCTAATATAGTGAAATGATTTGCGCTTGACTCGTTTAGCTTTCGTTTTTCAAAACATTAAAAAAGAATGAAAATACTTAAGTTGAACTACTAAAGGTGCACTAAAGATTAGTTAGAAAGATAACTAAGCTAAACTTCAGCTTAATATCGGAGCTCGCTATATCAACAAGTTGAGCTTGAGCAAGCCACCATTTGACTCAACTCAAATCATTTACAACCTATTACGTCAGAGCTTAGCTTTGAGACAACATATCATTAACAGTTTTCAATGAGTTGGGAAACTGCAAGCGAATCATAAATAAAGCACACCCAGTTATTAGATACTACTCCCTCCGTTCCTTAATATAAGTCATTTTAGAGTTGTGCACAAGTATTAAGGAAATAATTGTAAAATATTAAATATACTATCAATTGTCTATATTGCCCTTGTATTGGAAAAAGAGAGTGTTATTTATAGTGAGAGAACCAAAGTTATATTTATTACTTGGGATAGTATTGGAAACTAAGCAATTAATACTTACTTGAAATTCTCAAACGACTTATATTTAGAAACAAAAATATTTCTCAAAAAGGGCCTATATTAAGGAACGGATGGAATATCATACAAAATCATATGGAAGTTCTTTCAAGTAACCATCCACCTTGCAAATCGATCGTACATTTGATTGAAGAGTAAAGTAAATGCAAGATATTAGGTTAAAACAATATTAATATATTTGTACTTATGTATGTGTATGCGTACAAGAAAATAGTAGATGATCAAATTAAGCAAGCAACATCACACGCGTATTCGATCAGTTTACATAAAAGGCAGGTTTGATAGCTTACAAGATGTCGTTGATCTGGTGAAAGAGATGCATCTGTAACTGTCCATCGCAAGCTGTTGGCAAGAATGTTCTTGTGAACTTTCCAACCTCTTTCTACATTGTAAATTCTAATGTGGCTTCCCTGTTTAATAAGATAAAAGTACATCAAATGATAAACTTACTATAGCACTGCATATGGATGTAAACTGTAAAAATCTGAAATTAAATTAAATTCTAAGGTATGTAAAAACCAACATGGTCGAGTCACAAAGTTAACCCACAAATTCAGCTCAGCAGAAGTAAAATTTAATTTTTGAAAAAACAAGACCTTACAAATCTTTCAATTTCTCATGAAAGAATGAAAATATTGTTATATATAATATATAGTATTATTTAATATATATAAATATAACAAACAGAACATGATGATATATATATATATATATATATATATATATATATATATATATAACACAGAAAATATGAATGAATAAATCCGAGTCTTTTGAATTCACAAAGTCTAAAATTTATTCCCTCACTGGTGCTAAGGATTAATGAATAATTGCTTACCAAGATAAAACGGATTTCCAGTTCTTAATTAGAAGCACTTTAAAATTAAGAACAATTCAAACCAATATTTATGTTATGTACTGAACTTACAAAATGATGCATGAAAATTAATGCATGTATATACTTACACAGAAACGGAAAAATATGCAGAACGGGATAGGAAAAACGGAACGAGACTGCAACACTTTTGCAGAGAACGGGATTCTGCAGAACGGACTTTCGCAGAAACAGAACAGGAAAGGGAATTGCACAGAACGGGAACGGGAATTTTTTTTGCAGAACGGGACAGGACTGGCAGAAACGGGAAGGAGCAAGAACGGAAATTTCAGAAACAAAACGGGAAGGGAAGGAAAAAATTAAATCTTAAAAGCTTCCCACACCGTTTATTTATAGAATCCGTTAGCGTGTAATCGTCGTCAAAACGACGTAGTATTGTGATTATATTTATTAAACAAATTTTTTCTAAAAAATATATATCACAAACCCGCCCGTCACGATCACGATCCGACCCGACTTTGAAATCAATTTTCTCATTCAATTCAAATCTCATTTCCAACAAATAATACCTGAAATGCGACAGTGCAAAGGGAACCATCAGCAGAAAATTGGGAGACATAAGCCCGAGTTGTCATTTGGTCCACTACACAAGGACTATTCACCGGTAAATATTTACTAAGAACATGACAGCGATCTGCGAATGAATCCCTGGAAGGTTGTGGCTAAAATTTTCATGGGGTGCTGGTCTAAGCCTTGTGAGTTGAGCAACTTCATGGTCCAAATGATTCATGGATAGGTTGGGAGAAGAATTTTCATCAACACCATAGTTAGACGTGTCACTATCGTAATATTCGGAATCAATCTCCAATCTAGTCAAA
This sequence comes from Panax notoginseng, assembly GCA_016801055.1. NCBI lineage: Eukaryota > Viridiplantae > Streptophyta > Magnoliopsida > Apiales > Araliaceae > Panax > Panax notoginseng. The sequence continues at coordinate 224,207,066 of CM029015.1, read as the reverse complement.
GCCATAAGCATCGGTCAGTGTGGTACCTTCATCTCATCCAAAAATGGGTTTCATATTTTATAACCCTGTTAAAAAAATAAAGATCTTTTACAACCCAAACGAATTCATTCATACCCTGTCTAAATAATAATGATTAGACGAAGAATTTTTGAGTGATTAATTGATTATGTTAATTCAACTTCTTCCTCTTCCTGAATATTTACAGTTGTACAATATCTTCTAGTTGAAAAACAAAAATGACCGATCATTAAATACAATCTTACTAATATCATATTTGAAACAGCTTAAATTCAACTAAAACTTATTTGCATAGCATGACATAAGAAGGCTTCATTAAGGCACCAAAATTAGACACCAATATATTTAAATTTCAATCATTTATATTTTAACCTCAATAGAGGTAAAAATATAAATATGCGAAGAACTCTCTTCCCTTTCCTATATCTAGGAGAGAGAAAATGTGAAGATGATTTTACAGGTGATTGTGAGAACTGAGAAGAGCAGGCTAGTTGAAATTACAAAAGATAAAAAACGATGAAAAATATCAAAAGTAATGTAGCAAAAAAAAAAACTAGTTGAATAGACTCTATTTGCTTCGCTAGTATTTTTCCGGTTTGAGGTAACTTAAACTCAACGTCTTTAGAATTTTACCTTAGTGAAATAACTCTCATAAATTTGTACGAGGAAGTTTATATATATCAATACATGGAATTAAATATAATTATAAAATTAATTTATTATATCAAATATATTATAAAATTATTATCAACTAAATTTATTCACATAACTCGTAATAAAAAAAAACTCGACATATATAGTCATAATATATGTTATTTTTTAATTTGTATTGTATAGTATTTATTTAACCAGGAATGATCTAAAGTTGTGATGCTTATACCACTGTTTTGAAACCCAATACGATTTGACCCGGTTGAACAAGTTTGGTCAGGTTTGGATTGAATCAGTTCACTTTTAATTTTTTTGTAATATTAAAACTAATCACTTTTTGTAATATTGTAATTCAATTTTATTATGTTTTGATTCATAAAAAATGAGATTTTTTAAAATTTTACTAATTATTAATAATACATTTTATATAATTATGACGTTACAAGTTCAATAACGTTTCAATCACTGGTTAAATCAGTGACCCATCCATTCAATAACTTTTTTGGTTCGATAGGTGGTCTGGGTCTGAAAACATTGACTTATACAACACATCTCTTACCGTTCAAATTTTTAATTAAATAGCAAAATATATTCCTATCGCTTGTTTCGAATTAAATTATGGACGAAAGTCAAATATTTTCCCCGTCCAGAATATAATTAGAAAAATGATATACATCTCGATAAATATTTAACGAAGTTGAATTACAACTAGCGTGGAAGTGTATGACATACGATAAAATAAATTAAAATGGAATCCTTCTTAATTCCTACATATCCTATGTATACACATACATCAATCATAATTCGGCTGAAAAACATCGGAATGTATAACATGACTCGTTTAATTATATGCATTATACTAGTGTTGTTTTCCTTTGACATGTTAACGGTGATCGTAATGTGTACGTATTGTTCTTAAACATTACAGTTTCTGCAAAAGACAGAGTATATTATTAGAAGTATTACAATTACTATGCCTTTCATAATTTGAATATTTGTAATTAATATAATTATGTGATTTACTTAAGTCAAGGTCAGTAACTCAAAAGCTATAAAGGCTTACTTGAAGGCTTATTATGTGGTATATGACTCCTTTACTTGTTCATAACAAGACTTCATTGTTGAGTGAGAAGATACACCAAAGTATTTTTGCAAAAGTTCTATTAGCAAATTTGTATTATTTCTTACGAGTTAAATGCATTTTTTATAATTCATTTTTTTTTTCATTTTGCACATTTCATTTCGTATGTCAAAACGCACGGCACTTTACATCCCGCACTTTTAACGAACTAATACAAAATAACCTCTGGCCTAAAATACGTAGCTAAAAGTGACAAAGTTAGCGTTTAAAAGTGACAGATTTTGGGCTAAAGGATGTTACGTGCCGGTTCACTAAAAGTGTAAAATGCAAAGTGTCACGTTTTGAAATATATTATACAATGTGCCAAATGGGGTACACTTGAGGGAGTCAAAGTGTATTTAACTCTTTCTTCTTCCATTATCTTTTGAATTACTTCAGTTCTATAAGGTAATAAGGTTTGTTTGAAAGATATCCCACTCTTTTTTTTATATATAAATAAATAAATAACTCTTAAAAGAGTTTGTAATTTTCAAAATGGAGAAATAAATCCATCCGAAAATGTTTTGTCTGACTATAATACTGGGCCTGATTATATATTGATATTGTCTAGGACCAAGGATGCGTTCGAAAGAAAAAGATTGATAATGCATTATTACTATAGTATTGGGCCGCTTACATTAGGGAGAAGTCATTTTTGAAGAGAAACTATGAACACTTGAACACAAAAGATGCTGACGGATTTGAGCCCAGAATGCTAAAGTGAAATCTTTCTGCAATTGCCGGTGAGACTAGGGGTGCTCATCGGTAAAAAATCGAACCGGTACCGAAAAAACCGAACCAGTACCGAACCGAGAAATCCAGAAAATCAAGAACCGGTACTTGTACCGAATAACCAGTTTCGGTACCGATTCAGTACAAAGTCGATACCAGTTTTTTCGGTTCGATTTTCGGTTATACCGCAATAATTAAATAAATTTTTTTATATTAACAAATTTTTGATTTAGCTTATTTCTTGTGGTCTTGAAAATCTTTTCATTATTGAAACATACTGAGAACTTGCGGTTATTAGTTTGTTACATATTTTACTACTTCCTATTTGTAGCTTAAAAGGTAGATTATAGACTCTCTTTTTTAACTTATTTAGGAAAAAGCTGCACTCTATGAACCTTCTACTGTACATGGCTCCAATTGTTGTTATATTTTTACTGCCTGCAACTTTGTTGATGGAGCACAACGTGGTTGGCATCACCGTAGCTCTTGCCAGAAATGATGTCAAAATAATTTGGTATCTGCTCTTTAATTCTGCCCTGGCATATTGTGTGAACTTGACGAATTTCTTGGTCACCAAGCACACTAGTGCTTTGGCTCTCCAGGTATTTCCTCATATCACGTCCTCTCACATGTTTCTTTTTTCCTGTAATTCTGTGATAACTGTGTAGCATATACCATTAGATATTTCTATAGCACTCCTAATTTATAATTTTCACTATCTATAATATGGTGCACATTGCCAAACTGTATTTGATTCACTATTTTAGTCCTGCTATTGAATAGATTCTGATAGATCATGTAGTCAAATATTGTGCATAAGTTCCAAAATGAAGCTTCTTAATGTTACAGAATATGCTATTGCTTTTCAACTTTTTCGGTTCTTTTCGATTTTTCGGTATTTATCGAATTCAAAATTTTCATTACCGATACCGAAAAGTATAAAAAAATTGAAAAACCGATACCGAAAAAACCGAAACCGAAAACAACCAGTATCGGTTCGAAAAAAAATCGAAAAAACCGAATTTTTAGAGCACCCCTAGGTGAGACTGTAAAATGACCCAACAGTTTGTTCTCAGTTTATACTGGCTCGATTAAAGGTTCAATTTGAAATATAAATGATTTAAATATAAGCAAATTTTAAAGTTTCATAAATTACTCAAACTCTGACGCCCCCAGAATAGGTATACATCACCCATTCTGAGTCGTCAAATACATGTTACAGAAACAACTACAACATCATTATTACAATTGTCATGTAAAATACGACAACACATATACTGTGAGTTTAAATACAAATATTTAAACACTATTTTACAAAAATAGTGAGAACTACTAAAACAACTATCTTGAATCATCACTCCATACCCCGGCTAGTTCATCCTAAATTCTCATCTCCTAAGAGAAAAAATGGAAAAAAAAAGGAAAAGGGTGAGCTCAACTAGCCCAGTAAATAATATTATGTCTAAGATAATGAACAACAAATTATCGTTAGCCTTCAACAAATCATATAAAATATAATGGACAACCAGTTTTAGATCAATATTCACAGCGGAAATAACAATTCATTAGAAGAGTTAAGTAGAGAATGAAATCTACTATCATCTATGAATTTAAAAGTCTATCATCAATATTTTATCCCTGTAGCATCAATCAATATACATCTTAAATCAAATATTCATCTTTGCACTATAAGCCAAAGATATTTTTCAGTTGGTCATGTTCATCTCAATACCTGTTCATCTTTGCACTACGGACCAAAGATATTCACTAGGTAATCATTCATTTTTACACTACAGGCCAAAGATATTCAGTTATATCACCATTTAGGACTAAGGATGATGAAAAATATATTAAAAAAATAAATACAGTGAGATAAAATGACAAAGATTAGGGATCCGTACTTTAGACAATTCAAGTTAAAAAATGCTCCATAATAAATCATAGTGGAGTAAAATTCAAGTATAAAGATCAAAATTTTGATACAGTCAAAGATAGTAAACATAATAGACATCTCGGACAAAGAAGAGAAAATTTTATTTTTCGATGAATAGTATCGTATACGTGAATAGTGCCGTATACGTGAATAGTAATTCTGACACAAAAAGGTAGAAATTCCACAAAAAATTTTATATCAATATTTCGACATAATGATATTAAAAAAAATAATATCATTTACGAAGAAAATAACATCTCTTACCTCAAAAGAACAGTACTTCTGACTGAAATATCGGGTATAATGCTGAAATAAACTTGCACTGAATAGCAACTCTCAAAGTATCAAAATACGCTCGATAATATATAGAGAGAGAAAACTTATGATTCTGGTGCAATTTTCAATTTTAACTAAACACTCTATTCATAGAAAAATGCTAGAATGTCAAAGCAGACTAAATTAATAAAATATTAATAATTTTTTTTTCTACGCACATTTATTTTACCAAATTATCAGCCATCACAAGTGGGGCCCACCAAAATTTAAAATTTTCACACCAACTAAAAGTGGGGCCCACTCATATTTTTAATAAAAATATTTATTTTCGAAATTTCAATAATTCATAATAAATAACCCTTTTATCAGAAAAATTTGAATTTCATGTCTATTCCATAAGAAATTTAATTCTCTACTACTTTGCAGAAGAAAATTTTTCCAAATTCCAAACAAAAAATGTCTAAAATCCACATACAGATAATTTTTAATACCTTCATTCCGACAAAATACTGATAAAACACCTCAATATTAATTTCTTCATTTATATCCACATAAAAATAGATATTTCCTTATCATATAAATTAATAATTAATTATTCACAAATAATATTACAGAATCACAATATGACAATCAGGTCGTTCCTAGGAAAGAGGGGGCTTTTCGATAAGGATTTTTCCTTATTGGCGCGCAATTAGGTGACAAAATGTAACGACCCCAAAATAGATCCATTCCATCCAACCTATTCTGAGTCGCCAAATACATGGTACAGAAAACAACTATAACTTTATTACAACAATTGTCGTGCAAAATACAACAACACATATGCTATGAGTTTGGATACAAATATATACCAAATGTGACTCATGTTCCAATCGTGGACATCACCTCACAATGACACCTTACATAAAGGTATAGTCAAAAACTGTTTTAGAAATTAGAATCTTTGGGAAGTGCTTAAGGAAACCTTCGTACATGGGAGGCCACGCGTCTAGGTTATGATAGATATCATATGGCCACAGAATTATCCTTGGTTGACCCAATAGACCCCAAAGAAAAACGAGAAGATTACTATCATATTCTTCCCAATAGTGAGTCTTCTCTTGACTTATCATTATCTCTACTGTCTCTAATTGAGAATTATACTTCAAACAAACACCAAGATTATATAGGTAGTGCTCGTATATATACTCAGCAAGTGGATGAGCACATCCCTGTCTTATGATGACACGAGATTGTATGTCGTTAGACATCTTGTAGGATAGTGGCAAACCACCCTTCCAACGTTGGGTACACCTTACCCTATTGGATTCACCAAATATAACTACTAAATGAACTTTTCTATACTGCTTCGGGAGAACATCCACAGCTAGAGACCACCGTTCTATTTCCCCGTTACCCTCGCTCGACCCAGCTACTGTAAGACCCCAAATTTTATGAAATAAAAGTATTCAATTTTTCTTATAATTACTATTCAGTAAATGGTTAAATTGATAAATGTTAAAGTTAAGGGTGATATATGATTTTTTTCAAAATACACAAGTGGTTATAAAATAATCATTGTTGTCGAGGAATATTCGTTTGGTCGTGGAATATTTTTTCTGTCGGGGAATATTCGTACGACGGCGCAGCTATTTGTGGGCCCCATAACGAATAACTGTCGGGTGAAGAAAACGATAAATTTGAGTTTTTACAAATAACGACGTAGTTGTTACTTTTAACACTGTTGGAATACCCGGTGATTAAAATACAGTAATACGCGTTATTGCACAGTAGCACACGGTATTGCACAGTATTTTTAAAATTATTGATTCTTACGTAAGAAGGCACTACTCAATAATTGTTACAGTAATTACTGTTCAATATTTTATTTTATTGATTCAATAATTGCTACGTTGAAATTTTATATTGTTGTTGTTCAATAATTGTTGGTGCACAGTATTTCCCATTATCAGATCAATAATTCATATTATTTGAATAATATTATTAGATAACATTATTGGCAATGACTAGAAAGTTCTGTCTAAGGAGAGGTTTGGTCATCTAATTGCGCGCCGGTAAGGAAAAATCCTTATTGGAAAGCCCCCTCTTTCCTGGGAACGGCCTGGTTGTCATAAATGTGATTCTGTAATATTATTTGTGAATAATTAATTATTGATTCATATGATAAGAAAATATTTATTTTATGTGGATATAAATGAGGGATATATTTTTGTGGTTAAAAATGAAGGAGTTAATGTTGAGGTGTTTTATCAGTATTTTTATCGGAATGGAGGTATTAAAAATCAAATCAGGGTTTTTGAGAAATTTTGCGGGTGTTATAATTTTTAATCCGACCGTTGGATCGTGGTAATTTTTGGATATGTTATACATATATAAGTTGAGTATATGTCCACAAATTTTGAACCGTTAAAAATGAACGTATGATTTATTATGAATTTTACGAGATGACTGGTTCAGAAATTGTTGAATTTTCGGAGTTTATCATTTTGGTGGAAAATTCTAGAATTGGTGGGCCCCACTTGTGGTTGGTGAAGAAATGTGCTGAATTATATTTCAAATGTGGTGGGTGGGAATAGTAGCAGGTAAAGCCATCAGGTTGCAGGTCAAACCTACCAAAATTTTCCTATAAATAGAGGGCTAAGTTAGAATTGAAAATCACACCAGAAACATAAGTTTTCTCTCTTTCTCTCTCTAGATTATTGAGTGTATTTTGTGAGTATTTAGATACTCTGTGAGTTTCTATTCATCAGTGCAAGTTTCCTTCAGCCTTATACCGATCAGAAGTACTGCTCTTTTGAGGTAAGGGATTGTAAGGGATAGTAAGGGATTTTAAGGGTTATTATATTTCCAGTTTCGAATTTTTCTGACCTTCAAAAATTTTGGAAAATTTTGAAATGATATTTTGATGAGTTTTCTTGATTGTGTCCAAAAATGGTGATTTTTGGATGTATAGATTGAGAGTTATGAATTTTATGAGAAAAGACTATTTTAAAAGTAACAGCTTATAATTCTTTGTGGTTAACTCCAAAATTGATGAAATTTTTATTGGGAGTACATGTATATGATAGGATTATACCCTGTGAATTTCAGAATTTTTAGATAAAAGTATAATTTTTGATAAATGTTTAAATATTCGGCTATTTTGGCCATATGAAAAATAGTAAATGACTTTTAAAAATTCTGAGAAAAATATATGTTCAATATGGGACTATATTATGCTAAATTCCAGAAAAGAAATATTTTTAGAACTGATTTGGTATTTTTCATGAAAATGTCTAGTTATGAGTAAATGAATTAAATATGTTATGTGAAGTAAAAAAAATTGGAAAATAGGATTTTATGGCTTGAGAATCCTATATGAGGTATATGCAGATTTTTGATGAGGGTTTTGGTTATTGATGATGAAATTGTAAGAGTTGGCATTTTATGATGATTAAATGCATTAATTAGTAAAGTGTAAACAATTAAAATAAATTGTTTATAAATTTAAGTAATGTTATTCTTTCAATATCATTATACCGAAATATTGGTATGGATTTTATTGTGGAATTTCTACCTTTTTGAGTCGGTGTTACTATTCATGAGTTACTATTCACGAGTTACTATTGATGAGTTACTATTCACGAGTTACTATTCACGACAAAATTGGTTTCTTTTACTAACCAAATTATAGTTGATTTATGAATATTACTCTTGAGATTAAATCTATATGTTGATTATATTGATTTTATTATCATATATAACATTTTTATAACCCTGATGTTGAATTTCTCTTTCACTGGAGTGTAAAGATGGGTAGATTATTGGTATGATCATGACTAGGGTTCTCTTTGGCCTGTAGTGCAAAGTTGAATTGTGACTGGTATGATCATGACCATTGAATTTATAATTGAATATCTTTAGCTTAAGTGTAAAGATGAATTGATTAACATGGTTATAATTATTGTGTATATAAATTCTGAAATGATTATATATTTCTTTGAGATATGAATATATTTGGCCTGTAGTGCAAATATGAATTGTTGAGGAATATCTTTGGCCTGTAGTGCAAAGATGAATTGTAGATGAATATCTTTGGCCAGTAGTGCAAAGATGAACTGTTGATGAATATCTTTGGCCTGTAGTGCAAAGATGACTTGATGAATATCTTTGGCCCGTAGTGCAAAGATGAAGTTATTAGTATGATTATGAACAGGAATTGTGATTTGGTATAACCATGATCTTTGATGTTTCAGGTAAAGACAGGTGATGAAAATATTCTTCGTCCTGGGTGCGAAGAAAAATTTATAGTCACAATTATGATTATGAGTTATTCATATGATTGTGGAAAGGAACTGTTGAGTGATGTTACATGGATAAAATATTGTTGGTGGATTTTTAACATGGAGAAGATAATAGACTTTATAGTCTATTTGACTCTTCTAATGGATTGCTCGTTCCGCTGCAACTATGGTTGAAATTTTTATCATTTACCATATGTTCTAAATCTCTGATTTATTATTGATGAAGGCTATTGATAATTTAATTATCTTTAGTCATGATATTCTTTACTGAGCTAGTTGTGCTCACCCTTTTGCTTCACAATTCCTTTCAGGTAATAAGAGTGTAGCTGGGTCGAGCGGGGTAACAAGGGAATAGAACGGTGGTCATCATTTAGTAGTTATATTTGGTGAAGAAAATAGGGTGAGGCGAACCCAACGTTGGAAGGGTGTTTTGTCACTATCATACAAGATGTCTAATGACATACAACCTCGTGTCATCATAAGGACAGGGTTGTGCTCATCCACTTGCTGAGTATATCTATGGGCACTACCTATATAATCTTGGTGTTTGTTTGAAGTATAATTCTCAATTAGAGACAGTGGAGATAATGATAAGTCAAGAGAAGACTCACCATTGGGAAGAATATGATAGTAATCTTCTCGTTTTTCTTTGGGGTCTATTGGGTCAACCAAGGATAATTCTGTGGCCATATGATATCTATCATAACCTAGACGCGTGGCCTCCCATGTACGAAGGTTTCCTTGAGCACTTCCCAAAGATTCTAATTTCTAAAACAGTTTTTGACTATACCTTTATGTAAGGTGTTATTGTGAGGTGATGTCCACGGTTGGAACATGAGTCACATTTGGTATATATTTGTATCCAAACTCACAGCATATGTGTTGTTGTATTTTGCACGACAATTGTTGTAATAAAGTTGTAGTTGTTTTCTGTACCATGTATTTGACGACTCAGAATGGGTTGGATGGAATGGACCTATTTTGGGGTCGTTACATTTGGTATCAGAGCTTGGGGATATGATCTCTGGCGGAGATCGGGGAATACAACTAGGAGGGGAGAGATGAGTAAATCCTTCGCTAGTGTGTCCTACCTAAGCTTATTTGTTGGTCAGTCATAATATCGGGATATTATGTGATATGTTAATTTGTTAAATTAACACTTATTTTGAAGCTGTATTCTAGAATGTTATTTGAAATACAGGAGATGAGCAATGGAGAAATTATGATGACAGAGAAGATGGAAATTGAAATGAAAGGAAGGTATTCTCAACTCTTTGAAATACCAGGTACGTAAATTTCGGGGACGAAATTTCATAAGGAGGGGAGATTGTAAGACCCCGAATTTTATGAAATAAAAGTATTCAATTTTTCTTATAATTACTATTCAGTAAATGGTTAAATTGATAAATGTTAAAGTTAAAGGTGATATATGATTTTTTTCAAAATACACAAGTGGTTATAAAATAATCATTGTTGTCGGGGAATATTCGTTTGGTCGTGGAATATTTTTTCTGTCGGGGAATATTCGTACGACGGCGCAGCTATTTGTGGGCCCCATAACGAATAACTGTCGGGTGAAGAAAACGATAAATTTGAGTTTTTACAAATAACGGCGTAGTTGTTACCGTTAACACTGTTGGAATACCCGGTGGTTAAAATACAGTAATACGCGTTATTGCACAGTAGCACACGGTATTGCACAGTATTTTTAAAATTATTGATTCTTACGTAAGAAGGCACTACTCAATAATTGTTACAGTAATTACTGTTCAATATTTTATTTTATTGATTCAATAATTGCTACGTTGAAATTTTATATTATTGTTGTTCAATAATTGTTGCTGCACAGTATTTCCCATTATCAGATCAATAATTCATATTATTTGAATAATATTATTAGATAACATTATTGGCAATGTCTAGAAAGTTCTGTCTAAGGAGAGGTTTGGTCATCTAATTGCGCGCCAGTAAGGAAAAATCCTTATTGGAAAGCCCCCTCTTTCCTGGGAACGGCCTGGTTGTCATAAATGTGATTCTGTAATATTATTTGTGAATAATTAATTATTGATTCATATGATAAGAAAATATTTATTTTATGTGGATATAAATGAGGGATATATTTTTGTGGTTAAAAATGAAGGAGTTAATGTTGAGGTTTTTATCAGTATTTTTGTCGGAATGGAGGTATTAAAAATCAAATCAGGGTTTTTGAGATATTTTGCGGGGTTATAATTTTTAATCCGACCGTTGGATCGTGGTAATTTTTGGATATGTTATACATATATAAGTTGAGTATATGTCCACAAATTTTGAACCGTTAAAAATGAACGTATGATTTATTATGAATTTTACGAGATGACTGGTTCAGAAATTGTTGAATTTTCGGAGTTTATCATTTTGGTGGAAAATTCTAGAATTGGTGGGCCCCACTTGTGGTTGGTGAAGAAATGTGCTGAATTATATTTCAAATGTGGTGGGTGGGAATAGTAGCAGGTAAAGCCATCAGGTTGCAGGTCAAACCTACCAAAATTTTCCTATAAATAGAGGGCTAAGTTAGAATTGAAAATCACACCAGAAACATAAGTTTTCTCTCTTTCTCTCTCTAGATTATTATGAGTGTATTTTGTGAGTATTTAGATACTTGTGAGTTTCTATTCATCAGTGCAAGTTTCCTTCAGCCTTATACCGATCAGAAGTACTGCTCTTTTGAGGTAAGGGATTGTAAGGGATAGTAAGGGATTTTAAGGGTTGTTATATTTTCAGTTTCGTAATTTTTCTGACCTTCAAAAATTCTGGAAAAATTTGAAATGATATTTTGATGAGTTTTCTTGATTGTGTCCAAAAATGGTGATTTTTGGATGTATAGATTGAGAGTTATGAATTTTATGAGAAAAGACTATTTTAAAAGTAACAGCTTATAATTCCTTGTGGTTAACTCCAAAATTGATGAAATTTTTATTGGGAGTACATGTATATGATAGAAGTATACTCTGTAAATTTCAGAATTTTTAGACAAAAGTATAATTTTTGATAAATGTCTAAATATTCGGCTATTTTGGCCATATGAAAAATAGTAAATGACTTTTAAAAATTCTGAGAAAAATATATGTTCACTATGGGACTATATTATGCTAAATTCCAGAAAAGAAATATTTTTGGAACTGATTTGGTATTTTTCATGAAAATGTCTAGTTATGAGTAAATGAATTAAATATGTTATGTGAAGTAAAAAAAATTGGAAAATAGGATTTTATGGCTTGAGAATCCTATATGAGGTATATGCAGATTTTTGATGAGGGTTTTGGTTATTGATGATGAAATTGTAAGAGTTGGCATTTTATGATGATTAAATGCATTAATTAGTAAAGTGTAAACAATTAAAATAAATTGTTTATAAATTTAAGTAATGTTATTCTTTCAATATCATTATACCGAAATATTGGTATGGATTTTATTGTGGAATTTCTACCTTTTTGAGTCGGTGTTACTATTCATGAGTTACTATTCACGAGTTACTATTGATGAGTTACTATTCACGAGTTACTATTCACGACAAAATTGGTTTCTTTTACTAACCAAATTATAGTTGATTTATGAATATTACTCTTGAGATTAAATCTATATGTTGATTATATTGATTTTATTATCATATATAACATTTTTATAACCCTGATGTTGAATTTCTCTTTCACTGGAGTGTAAAGATGGGTAGATTATTGGTATGATCATGACTAGGGTTCTCTTTGGCCTGTAGTGCAAAGTTGAATTGTGACTGGTATGATCATGACCATTGAATTTATAATTGAATATCTTTAGCTTAAGTGCAAAGGTGAATTGATTAACATGGTTATAATTATGGTTTATATAAATTCTGAAATGATTATATATTTCTTTGAGATATGAATATATTTGGCCTGTAGTGCAAATATGAATTGTTGAGGAATATCTTTGGCCTGTAGTGCAAAGATGAATTGTTGATGAATATCTTTGGCCAGTAGTGCAAAGATGAACTGTTGATGAATATCTTTGGCCTGTAGTGCAAAGATGACTTGATGAATATCTTTGGCCCGTAGTGCAAAGATGAAGTTATTAGTATGATTATGAACAGGAATTGTGATTTGGTATAACCATGATCTTTGATGTTTCAGGTAAAGACAGGTGATGAAAATATTCTTCGTCCTGGGTGCGAAGAAAAATTTATAGTCACAATTATGATTATGAGTTATTCATATGATTGTGGAAAGGAACTGTTGAGTGATGTTACATGGATAAAATATTGTTGGTGGATTTTTAACATGGAGAAGATAATAGACTTTATAGTCTATTTGACTCTTCTAATGGATTGCTCGTTCCGCTGCAACTATGGTTGAAATTTTTATCATTTACCATATGTTCTAAATCTCTGATTTATTATTGATGAAGGCTATTGATAATTTAATTATCTTTAGTCATGATATTCTTTACTGAGCTAGTTGTGCTCACCCTTTTGCTTCACAATTCCTTTCAGGTAATAAGAGTGTAGCTGGGTCGAGCGGGGGTAACAAGGGAATAGAACGGTGGTCATCATTTAGTAGTTATATTTGGTGAAGAAAATAGGGTGAGGCGAACCCAACGTTGGAAGGGTGTTTTGTCACTATCATACAAGATGTCTAATGACATACAACCTCGTGTCATCATAGGACAGGGTTGTGCTCATCCACTTGCTGAGTATATCTATGGGCACTACCTATATAATCTTGGTGTTTGTTTGAAGTATAATTCTCAATTAGAGACAGTGGAGATAATGATAAGTCAAGAGAAGACTCACCATTGGGAAGAATATGATAGTAATCTTCTCGTTTTTCTTTGGGGTCTATTGGGTCAACCAAGGATAATTCTGTGGCCATATGATATCTATCATAACCTAGACGCGTGGCCTCCCATGTACGAAGGTTTCCTTGAGCACTTCCCAAAGATTCTAATTTCTAAAACAGTTTTTGACTATACCTTTATGTAAGGTGTTATTGTGAGGTGATGTCCACGGTTGGAACATGAGTCACATTTGGTATATATTTGTATCCAAACTCACAGCATATGTGTTGTTGTATTTTGCACGACAATTGTTGTAATAAAGTTGTAGTTGTTTTCTGTACCATGTATTTGACGACTCAGAATGGGTTGGATGGAATGGACCTATTTTGGGGTCGTTACATTTGGTATCAGAGCTTGGGGATATGATCTCTGGCGGAGATCGGGGAATACAACTAGGAGGGGAGAGATGAGTAAATCCTTCGCTAGTGTGTCCTACCTAAGCTTATTTGTTGGTCAGTCATAATATCGGGATATTATGTGATATGTTAATTTGTTAAATTAACACTTATTTTGAAGCTGTATTCTAGAATGTTATTTGAAATACAGGAGATGAGCAATGGAGAAATTATGATGACAGAGAAGATGGAAATTGAAATGAAAGGAAGGTATTCTCAACTCTTTGAAATACCAGGTACGTAAATTTCGGGGACGAAATTTCATAAGGAGGAGAGATTGTAAGACCCCAAATTTTATGAAATAAAAGTATTCAATTTTTCTTATAATTACTATTCAGTAAATGGTTAAATTGATAAATGTTAAAGTTAAAGGTGATATATGATTTTTTTCAAAATACACAAGTGGTTATAAAATAATCATTGTTGTCGAGGAATATTCGTTTGGTCGTGGAATATTTTTTCTGTCGGGGAATATTCGTACGACGGCGCAGCTATTTGTGGGCCCCATAACGAATAACTGTCGGGTGAAGAAAACGACAAATTTGAGTTTTTACAAATAACGGCGTAGTTGTTACCGTTAACACTGTTGGAATACCCGGTGGTTAAAATACAGTAATACGCGTTATTGCACAGTAGCACACGGTATTGCACAGTATTTTTAAAATTATTGATTCTTACGTAAGAAGGCACTACTCAATAATTGTTACAGTAATTACTGTTCAATATTTTATTTTATTGATTCAATAATTGCTACGTTGAAATTTTATATTATTGTTGTTCAATAATTGTTGCTGCACAGTATTTCCCATTATCAGATCAATAATTCATATTATTTGAATAATATTATTAGATAACATTATTGGCAATGTCTAGAAAGTTCTGTCTAAGGAGAGGTTTGGTCATCTAATTGCGCGCCAGTAAGGAAAAATCCTTATTGGAAAGCCCCCTCTTTCCTGGGAACGGCCTGGTTGTCATAAATGTGATTCTGTAATATTATTTGTGAATAATTAATTATTGATTCATATGATAAGAAAATATTTATTTTATGTGGATATAAATGAGGGATATATTTTTGTGGTTAAAAATGAAGGAGTTAATGTTGAGGTTTTTATCAGTATTTTTATCGGAATGGAGGTATTAAAAATCAAATCAGGGTTTTTGAGAAATTTGCGGGTGTTATAATTTTTAATCCGACCGTTGGATCGTGGTAATTTTTGGATATGTTATACATATATAAGTTGAGTATATGTCCACAAATTTTGAACCGTTAAAAATGAACGTATGATTTATTATGAATTTTACGAGATGACTGGTTCAGAAATTGTTGAATTTTCGGAGTTTATCATTTTGGTGGAAAATTCTAGAATTGGTGGGCCCCACTTGTGGTTGGTGAAGAAATGTGCTGAATTATATTTCAAATGTGGTGGGTGGGAATAGTAGCAGGTAAAGCCATCAGGTTGCAGGTCAAACCTACCAAAATTTTCCTATAAATAGAGGGCTAAGTTAGAATTGAAAATCACACCAGAAACATAAGTTTTCTCTCTTTCTCTCTCTAGATTATTGAGTGTATTTTGTGAGTATTTAGATACTCTGTGAGTTTCTATTCATCAGTGCAAGTTTCCTTCAGCCTTATACCGATCAGAAGTACTGCTCTTTTGAGGTAAGGGATTGTAAGGGATAGTAAGGGATTTTAAGGGTTATTATATTTCCAGTTTCGAAATTTTTCTGACCTTCAAAAATTTTGGAAAATTTTGAAACGATATTTTGATGAGTTTTCTTGATTGTGTCCAAAAATGGTGATTTTTGGATGTATAGATTGAGAGTTATGAATTTTATGAGAAAAGACTATTTTAAAAGTAACAGCTTATAACTCTTTGTGGTTAACTCCAAAATTGATGAAATTTTTATTGGGAGTACATGTATATGATAGGATTATACCTGTGAATTTCAGAATTTTTAGATAAAAGTATAATTTTTGATAAATGTTAAATATTCGGCTATTTTGGCCATATGAAAAATAGTCAATGACTTTTAAAAATTCTGAGAAAAATATATGTTCAATATGGGACTATATTCTGCTAAATTCCAGAAAAGAAATATTTTTGGAACTGATTTGGTATTTTTCATGAAAATGTACTAGTTATGAGTAAATGAATTAAATATGTTATGTGAAGTAAAAAAAAATTGGAAAATAGGATTTTATGGCTTGAGAATCCTATATGAGGTATATGCAGATTTTTGATGAAGGTTTTGGTTATTGATGATGAAATTGTAAGAGTTGGCATTTTATGATGATTAAATGCATTAATTAGTAAAGTGTAAACAATTAAAATAAATTGTTTATAAATTTAAGTAATGTTATTCTTTCAATATCATTATACCGAAATATTGGTATGGATTTTATTGTGGAATTTCTACCTTTTTGAGTCGGTGTTACTATTCATGAGTTACTATTCACGAGTTACTATTGATGAGTTACTATTCACGAGTTACTATTCACGACAAAATTGGTTTCTTTTACTAACCAAATTATAGTTGATTTATGAATATTACTCTTGAGATTAAATCTATATGTTGATTATATTGATTTTATTATCATATATAACATTTTTATAACCCTGATGTTGAATTTCTCTTTCACTGGAGTGTAAAGATGGGTAGATTATTGGTATGATCATGACTAGGGTTCTCTTTGGCCTGTAGTGCAAAGTTGAATTGTGACTGGTATGATCATGACCATTGAATTTACAATTGAATATCTTTAGCTTAAGTGTAAAGATGAATTGATTAACATGGTTATAATTATGGTGTATATAAATTCTGAAATGATTATATATTTCTTTGAGATATGAATATATTTGGCCTGTAGTGCAAATATTAATTGTTGAGGAATATCTTTGGCCTGTAGTGTAAAGATGAATTGTAGATGAATATCTTTGGCCAGTAATGCAAAGATGAACTGTTGATGAATATCTTTGGCCTGTAGTGCAAAGATGACTTGTTGATGAATATCTTTGGCCCGTAGTGCAAAGATGAAGTTATTAGTATGATTATGAACAGGAATTGTGATTTGGTATAACCATGATCTTTGATGTTTCAGGTAAAGACAGGTGATAAAAATATTCTTCGTCCTGGGTGCGAAGAAAAATTTATAGTCACAATTATGATTATGAGTTATTCATATGATTGTGAAAAGGAACTGTTGAGTGATGTTACATGGATAAAATATTGTTGGTGGATTTTTAACATGGAGAAGATAATAGACTTTATAGTCTATTTGACTCTTCTAATGGATTGCTCGTTCCGCTGCAACTATGGTTGAAATTTTTATCATTTACCATATGTTCTAAATCTCTGATTTATTATTGATGAAGGCTATTGATAATTTAATTATCTTTAGTCATGATATTCTTTACTGAGCTAGTTGTGCTCACCCTTTTGCTTCACAATTCCTTTCAGGTAATAAGAGTGTAGCTGGGTCGAGCGGGGGTAACAAGGGAATAGAACGGTGGTCATCACTTAGTAGTTATATTTGGTGAAGAAAATAGGGTGAGGCGAACCCAACGTTGGAAGGGTGTTTTGTCACTATCATACAAGATGTCTAATGACATACAACCTCGTGTCATCATAGGACAGGGTTGTGCTCATCCACTTGCTGAGTATATCTATGGGCACTACCTATATAATCTTGGTGTTTGTTTGAAGTATAATTCTCAATTAGAGACAGTGGAGATAATGATAAGTCAAGAGAAGACTCACCATTGGGAAGAATATGATAGTAATCTTCTCGTTTTTCTTTGGGGTCTATTGGGTCAACCAAGGATAATTCTGTGGCCATATGATATCTATCATAACCTAGACGCGTGGCCTCCCATGTACGAAGGTTTCCTTGAGCACTTCCCAAATATTCTAATTTCTAAAACAGTTTTTGACTATACCTTTATGTAAGGTGTTATTGTGAGGTGATGTCCACGGTTGGAACATGAGTCACATTTGGTATATATTTGTATCCAAACTCACAGCATATGTGTTGTTGTATTTTGCACGACAATTGTTGTAATAAAGTTGTAGTTGTTTTCTGTACCATGTATTTGACGACTCAGAATGGGTTGGATGGAATGGACCTATTTTGGGGTCGTTACAGCTACACTCTTATTACCTGAAAGGAATTGTGAAGCAAAAGGGTGAGCACAACTAGCTCAGTAAAGAATATCATGACTAAAGATAATTAAATTATCAATAGCCTTCATCAATAATAAATAAGAGATTAGAACATATGGTAAATGATAAAAATTTCAACCATAGTTGCAGCGGAACGAGCAATCCATTAGAAGAGTCAAATAGACTATAAAGTCTATTATTTTCTCCATGTTAAAAATTCACCAACAATGTTTTATCCCTGTAACATCAATCAACAATTCTTGTCCACAATCACATAAATAACTCATAATCATAATTGTAGTTCTAAATTCCTCTTCTCATCCAGAACAAAGATAATTTTTATCACTTGTCTTTACCTGAAACATCAAAGATCATGGTTATACCAAATCACAGTTCCTGTTTATAATCATACTAACAAATCCATCTTTGCACTACGGGCCAAAGATATTCATCAACAAACCATCTTTGCACTACGGGCCAAAGATATTCAACAACAGTTCATCTTTGCACTACAGGCCAAAGATATTCATCAACAATTCATCTTTGCACTACAGGCCAAAGATATTCCTCAACAGTTCATATTTGCACTACATACCAAATATATTCATAAACAGCTCATATTTGCACTACATACCAAATATATTAATATCTCAAAGAAATATATAATCATTTCAGAATTTATATAAACAATAATTATAACCATGTTGATCAATTCACCTTTGCACTTAAGCTTAAGATATTCAATTATAAATTCAATGGTCATGATCATACCAGTCACAATTCAACTTTGCACTACAGGCCAAAGAGAACCCTAGTCATGATCATACCAATAATCTACCCATCTTTACACTCCAGTGAAAGAGAATTTCAACATCAAGGTTATAAAAATGTTATATATAATAGTAAAATCAATATAATCAAAACATCTAGATTTAATCTCAAGAGTAATATTCATAAATCAACTATAATTTAGTTAGAAAAAGAAACCAATTTTGTCTTGAATAGTACCCGTGAATAGTAACCCGTGAATAGTAATTCGTGAATAGTAACTCATGAATAGTAATCCCGACACAAAAAGGTAGAAATTCCACAATAAAATCCATACCAATATTTCGGTATAATGATATTGAAAGAATAACATTTCTTAAGCTTATAAACAATTTATTTAAATTGTTTACACTTACTAAATAATGCATTTAATCATTCAAAAATACCAAACTCATAAGATTTTATTACCAATAACCAAAACCCTCATCAAAAATCTGCATATACCTCATATAGGATTCTCAAGCTATAAAATCCTATTTTCCAATTTTCTTACTTCACATAACATATTTAATTCATTTACTCATAACTAGTACATTTTCATGAAAAATACCAAATCAGTTTCAAAAATATTTCTTTTCTAGAATTTAGTATAATATAGTCCCATAGTGAACATATATTTTTCTCAGAATTTTTAAAAGTCATTTACTATTTTTCATATGGCCAAAATAGCCGAATATTTAGACATTTATCAAAAATTGTACTTTTATCTAAAAATTCTGAAATTCACAGAGTATACTCCTTTCATATACATGTACTCCCAATAAAAATTTCATCAATTTTGGAGTTAACCACAAGAAATTATAAGCGGTTACTTTTAAAATAGTCTTTTCTCATAAAATTTATAACTCTCAATCTATACATCCAAAAATCACCATTTTTGGATACAATCAAGAAAACTCATCAAAATATCGTTTCAAATTTTTCCAGAATTTTTGAAGTTCAGAAAAATTACGAAACTGAAAAACATAACAACCCTTAAAATCTCATACTATCCCTTACTATCCCTTACAATCCCTTACCTCAAAAGAGCAGTACTTCTGACTGGATATCGGATATGATACTGAAGGAAACTTGCACTGATGAATAACAATTCACCAAGTATCTAAAAACTCACAAAATATGCTTCATAATATAGAGAGAGAAAGAGAGAAAGCTTATGTTTCTGGTGTGATTTTCAATTCTAACTTAGCCCTCTATTTATAGGAAAATTTTGGTAGGTTTGACCTGCAACCTGATGGCTTTACCTGCTACTATTCCCACCCACCACATTTGAAATATAATTCAGCACATTTCTTCACCAACCACAAGTGGAGCCCACCAATTCTAGAATTTTCCACCAAAATGATAAACTCCGAAAATTCAACAATTTCTAAACCAGTCATCTCGTAAAATTCATAATAAATCATACGTTCATTTTTAACGGTTCAAAATTTGTGGGCATATACTCAACTTATATATGTATAACATATCCAAAAATTACCACGATCCAACGGTCGGATTAAAAATTATAACCCCCGCAAAATATCTCAAAAACCCTAATTTTTAATACCTCCATTCCGACAAAAATACGGATAAAAATCTCAACATTAACTCCTTCATTTTTTAACCACAAAAATATATCCCTCATTTATATCCACATAAAATAAATATTTTCTTATCATATGAATCAATAATTAATTATTCACAAATAATATTACAGAATCACATTTATGACAACCAGGCCGTTCCCAGGAAAGAGGGGGCTTTCCAATAAGGATTTCTCCTTACTAGCGCGCAATTAGATGACCAAACCTCTCCTTAGACAGAACTTTCTAGACATTGCCAATAATGTTATCTAATAATATTATTCAAATAATATGAATTATTGATCTGATAATAGAAAATACTGTGCAACAACAATTATTGAAACAACAATAATATAAAATATTAACGCAGCAATTATTGAATCAATAAAATAAAATATTGAACAGTAATTACTGTAACAATTATTGAGTAGTGCCTTCTTACGTAAGAATCAATAATTTCAAAAATACTATGCAATACCGTGTGCTACTGTGCAATAACGCGTATTACTGTATTTTAACCACCGGGTATTCCAACAGTGTTAACGGTAACAACTACGCCGTTATTTGTAAAAACTCAAATTTGTCGTTTTCTTCACCCGACAGTTATTCGTTATGGGGCCCACAAATAGCTGCGCCGTCGTACGAATATTCCCCGACAGAAAGAATATTCAACGACCAAACGAATATTCCCCGACAACAATGATTATTTTATAACCACTTGCTTAAAAAAAATTCACATTTCACCCATAACTTTAAACTTTTATCAATTTAACCATTTACTGAATGGTAATTATAAGAAAAATTGAATACTTTTATTTCATAAAATTCGGGGTCTTACACAAAACCTTTCCTTAGACAGAACTTCCTTAGACATTGCCAACAATGTTATCTAATAATATTATTCAAATAATATAAATTATTGATCTGATAATAGAAAATATTGTGCAGTGACAATTATTGAAACAACAATAATATAAAATATCAACGTAGCAATTATTGAATCAATAAAATAAAATATTGAACAATAATTACTGTAACAATTATTGAGTAGTGCCTTCTTACGTAAGGATCAATAATTCAACAATACTATGCAATACCGTGTGTTACTGTGCAACTACGCGTATTACTGTACTTTAACCATCGGGTATTTCAACAGTATTAACAGTAACAACTACGCCGTTATTTTTAAAAATTCAAACTTATCGTTTTCTTTATCCGGCCGTTTTTCGTTATGGGACCCATAAATGGCTGCGCCGTCGTACGAATATTCCCTGACAACAAGAATATTTCACGACCAAACGAATATTCTCCGACAACAATGAATATTTTATAACCACTTACTTATTTTGTAAAATTTGCATATTTCACACATAACCAAAGTATTATATCAAATTAACACATTATTATTCAAAATAATAATTAGAGAAAATTCAATTTTATTTATAAAAAGTTGGAGTCTTACACAAACTTCCTCAAATTACAATTTTGTATTGATACTGGACGGGCTCGATTCGAGATCGTGCTCGACTCGATAGCTAAACGAGCTCAATCAAATCTTATTTTATACTCGATAAATTTTATGAACAATTCAATATTGAGTTCGACTTGTTTCATTTACACTCTTAATTGTCAATGCTCAAGTGGATGATTTTGTCAAAGGAAAAAAAAACTTTAAAATTGTTTATAAAACACAAGTTCAAACGTGTAAATAGTTATCCATATTTTATTTATCCTCTCATAATTAATTAAGCAATGATACATACATTTTTTTGGGTCTATAATAAAATTATATTATATTACCTATCCACGACGTACCAATAGCTAGGAGTCTAGGAGTAGGACACAAACGATGTCGTAAAGAAAAACAAAAGAGTGAAATTAAATACTCCTCTTGGAGTGAGCTTTGGCCACGTTAGCCTAAGTAATCAGCCATGCAAATGTATGGCTAGGCAAACTTTTGAAACGTGTAATTTAATTTTCCTCTCAATATATATTTGTATAAACATTTCATCTTTAATTGAATAGACAGTACAAATATAAGCATAATAGAGTTGCTTCAATATTGTACATCGATCGTACAATAAAAATTTATGAATACAGCGCATGCATGACCATGCATGCCAGCCAGCCAGCCAGCCAGCCATATATCTATATATTTTTCTTGTGCAAGTTATATAAACACATACATTAATGAGATAACATGGCATTAACTTGGAGTGGGTCGGTCAAGGATGTTTACTTTCTTTTTTAATTGAGATCAACAATATTTAGGAGAATTCTTTTAAATGCGTATGTACCACGTTGATATGGGGTGGCTTAGATTGATTTCAAAAAGAAGGAAAATAAAAAGACATTAGCTGCAAAAATAAGTCAAAATTAATAAATGTAAATCACTCGATCAGAAATTTTCTTTAAATTAATGGTCAAATAAAGTTAGACTTTTAAGTTTATTGACATGGTAGATTGGAATATTAATTAGATAGATGCGTGTATGTTTTGTGAGTAGTACGTGTATATATGTATATATACTTTGTTTTATACTATATGAGCAACTCATCATCGTGTGTAAAATTCTTTCTACTTTATATGTGTTATTATTTGAATTAATGTTGAGAAATTTGTTCTATTCCATTTTAATTTTAGAAACTTGGAAAAAAACAAATCCCTCCCTCGATTGTTGATCCAAAAAATAAAACAGGCAAAGGTGAAGCCATGGCATGCACTATTAATCTTCCATCATTTAGGTTAATAGGACGTGTATTTAACTAATTACTCCCTTACAAACTGAAAATTATCCAATTAATGGAGTATAACTTTTCACATGTTGCTTGTTTTTGGAAACGAAAGATAATTTTTTGGAATCCATATATATTTTTGGGATCAACAAAAATAACTTTATGTTTCTATGCCATATATATAGCTCATAATAAGTGTTATAGTCAAGACAAGGCTAACGGACATTGAAAAAATATCAATTTTTTTTATACAAAATTGCATGCAAATTTTAGTTAAATTAATGATGCATGCTTCGGGAGTAAAAGACCGATTTGCCATAGAGATGGCACCTAGCTAGGTAGGATCTTAGCGGCCAAGCTAGCCTATTGTATGTATGTATGTATATATATAACAAAGAGGCTAGAGGCTGCAGGCTGCAGCTCTTTCTGGTGTGGCCAAGCCATTAAAGGACACTTTAAACAGCCATTATATTGTTTGATTATAAATAGTGATGATCAATAAATACAACAAAAATATACAGAAATTTCTTGCTTATTAGTCTTTCTCCCTGTCTTTATTTCTACGCTCATTGCTTGGTTGGACATTTGTTGTAAAACTATATTGCGTTTTACTATCTCTCATGTCATGACATGTCACGTCATGTCCTTAACGAGGAAGCTGCCTTTTTTCTTTGTTTAAAATAATACTACTACTACGACAACATAAGAGGCTGTCACGTCGGTACCTTCAAAGTACGTATTTTCATTTTTCATTTCCTCTTTTGCCCTACAACTTTAATTATATTATTATTTTGTCATTTATATATTATTTTTTTATTTACGACTCTAAATTTTATAAAATTATTAATTTAGCCTACATAATTGCCATCGGATCGGATGGATGCTAGTATATATATTTATGGTATAAGAATTTGAGGAGGAAAAACACATGAACTCAGGGTTATATGAAAATAAATATTCCAACTCAAATGATACATAAATAATACTACTACTACTACTGCATGTAGACAAAATACAAGAGACGTCTCAAAGTGTGAACAGCCAAACCGCCCATCAAATTAGATTTAATTTAATGCGTGGGAAGCAACACCGCACAACACAACACGCTGACAAACTCACTACTACTATTAAACAAAAGCATGCGATTCGACGACGACTTGATGGTGTCTTAACAGAAACAGAAAATACCCACAAGAAAGAAGATTAGGAGTAACAAAAAAATCATACTAATATTTAATTATCCAGCAAACCCAAGGGATTAGCGTTAGTGACAGAAACTAAGCATAATATTCTAAGCAACCAGGCTCAAGAAAGTCAATTAAAACGAGCAAGTTCAAGTCTTTGTCCAAGATTAGGTGTTTTTAGCATTTAGTGGCCATTCATACACGCCAAAAGCAATCCCAACAAATAAAGAGAGAAAGAGATTCAAGAAAGGGTGCTCAAATGTGGTCCCGTAGAATGGTTCCAAAATTTCTCAACCACTAGTAGATGAGTTTCCCCAATCAAAACAACGCCAATTCTTGTGATTTGCCATTATCACAAACTCCAAAACCAACCCATCTAAGAACAAGTAATCAAGAGATGACAAGGAAATTAATGGGAACAAATATTGAAAGATGGGTGAGATCCATGATTTGGACTTTCCCCTAATCATTCCTTTTCAAATGCTGCTTGTTGGAGTTCGGTTTTGGCCTTGGGATTGCAGCGGTTCAATGCTCCATGACCAACCAAGCAGTCGTCTGCCTCTGCCCAATCTTATGCATCCAAAAATCTATGCCTGCCTTTGTGCATTGATTTTGAGAGTTATAATCCGCAGTGGGATGCAGAACCAACAGTGATTAGATCAAATTTTCCTAGTAATAGTGCATCAAATTTCTCTATTGACATGCCAACAAGAAAATAAAGACTTTGAACCAAAAGGAAAGCGTCTTAACAGAATAAATGGCCTTCACTCTATCAACTAATGGAATGACCAAGTAACTATCTTGAAAATTACACTACACCAGAAAGGAGACCAACTTTGAAATTTTTAGCAAACTATAGTAAAACCAAACTGTTTGGTTTGGAATTAATTCATTGGCAAAACGAAAAATTGACAACTTTAATATAGAGTATTATCACAAAGTTGTATAATCATTTTCGTTAGCAACCAGCCAAGGATTCAGAGGTTAAGCATGAAAGAAACAGGAAACAGAACAAAATCAGCAAGATTACAAGAAAGAAGTATTTGTTCCATCAAAGTGAAGAGATCCAAGTGAGAAATAAACAAACAAAAATCTTCATATATTTCTAGAGCGCGAGTATAACATACAAGTCCACAATGACATGAACACTTCCGATCCATAATCTGAAATTAGCTTTTGGTAATAATAGCCATATACTTAATGAACTGACCGACTGACCGACTGACCGACCATCAATCATGTACCCCGTGGTACAATCGCCTCCTTGTGGCCTCTGGCTGGACAGAGGAAGCTTTAAATCAAGCGTTTTTTGCTTTCTTCAAAATTCTTGAACAAATTACAATACCGAACCTATGTAACCAACCTTCCCCCACACGGGGTACCCTTTTGCACCAAGAAGACGGTGATAACATCTTCTGACCAAGAATGACTGGTTAACAAAAGTGCTGAACTCCAGTATCAGCACCACGAACGATAACATCAGTAAGAAGTAAATAGTACACAATCATATAACCACACACCATCACCTCGAAAGTGGGGAAAAAAAAGAACCCAAGTGAAATGTCATGCTTCTGTTATGTATGGCTGCCTGTGGTTGAAGTTAAAAATAATCTATTAACAGTTAGGATTCACGAAATTTTTTATCTCCTCCATTAGGCTATGGAAATGGTCATTATTCGGCAAGAAGTAGAAACCGATTGTTGCCTCCTTTAGGAATAGGAGCTGCACCTCATGCCTGGCTTCCTTAAGGCCTTCTACATATGCCAATTGCCAATCCTGAACAAGATCCAAACCGGCCACACAAACAAGACTTTTGGGAAAATTGTGTAGCCCTTGAATGCTTTTAGACCTGGGACCAAATATATTACAGGCTGGATGGTCTCTATCTTCACCTTCCGGTAGATATGCTCTCCAATACCAATCCCTATCTCGAAGTGTCATAAAGTACTTCCCATCCAATCTAGTCTCCGATTCCTTTCGCTCTTGCCCACCAAAAAATGGATGAAGAAGTATATTGCCCAATACTTCAACTCCTGACTCAGCAGCCCTCACAGCAACATGGTGAGCAATATTTCCACCAGAACTATCACCAGCTAAATAGACATGAGCTTTAGAATCCTTCCCACTTTGAAGCCATGATCTTGAATGAACCCACTTAAGAGCTGCCCATCCATCATCATAGGCACAGGGGTATCGATGTTCAGGCGATCTCCTGTAGTTTACTGACACCACAACTGCCTTGCAAATGCCAACAAGGCGGCGGCAGAATGTATCATATATAGCACTATTGGCAGAGGAATGAGCAAAGCTTCCACCATGGAAGAAAATAATGACAGGCACAATTTCAGTGGTGCTCAAGGGCTTTTCGAGTTCAATAATGCCCCGTTGAGTTTCATTTGCCGGGGCTGGTCGATAAATCCGATTGAGAAGGCTGGTGACCCGATCCACAACATCAAATGAGTAAACCCCATCAACCGGAATCATGTTGGCAGGAACTTTCCGGTCAAGAAACTCAGCCAAATCGCGATTAAATGTGCCATCAGGACGACG
Source organism: Panax notoginseng (assembly GCA_016801055.1). NCBI lineage: Eukaryota > Viridiplantae > Streptophyta > Magnoliopsida > Apiales > Araliaceae > Panax > Panax notoginseng. The sequence continues at coordinate 224,179,784 of CM029015.1, read as the reverse complement.
AAGCATGTTGTAAGCTAGTTTGAAATTAGATATCAAAATCCATGTATTAAGCGGAACAACCCTCTGCAATAAAGAAAGAGATTCAAAGGATCAGAAGTTTATCTATCAATTTTAGTACACAATTTCTAAATGACAAGAAATGTATAATTTTAATTAATCATTTGTACATTATACATCAGATATTACACATCTAGTAGCTAATCAGCAGGAAATTATATAGAAATTCACCCAAACCAGTACAGAAGGGGAAATGGAAACGTCAAAACCCAAAGACAATGAAAATATCATTCTTTAGATGATGCAGAACCAGTAATAACTCCTCAAAAGAAACAAGAGAATTGATTAAAATAGAAATGGGCACAAGTAAAACCCTTCAAATCATTGTAAAGATTCAATTTTTAATCCCAAATCAGTCATTTGTGTCTCAAAACTTCAAGTTCCTTGAACAAGAAACTCGAGCCCATAAAAGAAAGAGGAAAAAAAAGAAACCCATCACATGAACATGATCCTCCCAATTAATCACCCCCCCAAAAAAAAAACTAAACGGAAACTAAGAAATAGTCAAGACATTATTACAAAAGGAATATAGAACACTAACAATTACCTTGGCTTCGTTGACATTAACTTCATTACTACCAGCCATGATTTTTGTTTAAGGTTCAACCTTTAGGAGATAAATAGTAAAGGGTCTCACTGATCTTCAAAAAAGATTGGTCCCTTACTTGTCCTAACCTTTCAAAGATCGAAGACTAATAAGTGAGCTCTATTTATTGGTTTTCGTTTTCTTGATTCCTCGTTTCTAAGTTCAGAGTAAGATGAGACACTTCTGAAATAAGAAAAGAGGACCCAAACCCATAAAGGAGAGATCAAAACAACGTGTGAGAGGAGAAGAAGAAATACTTGTGAAGAGAGAGAGAGAGAGAGTCAAACGCAAAGGAACGACGGGGGTGGACGGAGACGACAAAACGGGCGGCCGAAATAAACTGTATAGTGGGACCTTAGCATTTCTCATTAAACTTTAATCTTTCATTATATTATGTTAATAATTATATTCCTTCCCTTTTATACCCTTTTTTTTTAAAAAATAATATTATTTTAGCTATTGTACTTCAATTCAATTCTAGACATATATTTAAGGTCTAGGAGAAACTTGAAAAAGAGGGCAGGAGGAAAATTAAAGGAAAATTTAATTTTTTTTGTAATGTCTTGATTAGTTTTAATTTTTATTATTTAGAAATAGATTCGAACATATGATATTACACAATTTTAAAAAATTATTAGTCTTTCTGTTCTAAATTATAAGATTATTATCGACTTTTAAAAGTTAATTTGTTACATTTTGAAACTCAAAATTATGATGATCCATTAGAAACTATAAAAAAAAAATTACAATAAACAGTACACTTGAGATAGTTTATAATATTTATCATTGTAGACTAAAATTAATGTGAAATTTAAATTTAAAAATATCTTTAATCGACTATAAAAATTAATAATAATAATAATAATATATTTTGAAACAAAAGAAATATTACATTTGCTCTTGTATTTAAATAATGAAAAGTTGTAGTACAAAGCTAATGCCAAACAACTTTACCCAAGTTGATGAATTCACACCAATAACCCACTTCTTTTTGTAGCTATTCACATCTTTCACCTTTTTCCTTGTTTTCACCTTGAATTGTTTTCTTCTCACCAAAGTTGTGACAAAATACTCCAACTCACCCAATTTTTTAACCAAAATTAGTGAAATTCTTGTTTATGGCATTTTAGGTGAAATTTTATAAAGTTCTCTTTTAACTATTCTTGTTTTGAGTAATTTTCTAAATTAGGTAGAAAAAAGGATGAGGATATTTTATTTTTTCTTAAAAAAGGAAAAAAGCTAAACCAAACAAATGTTAAGGAAATAGTTCTCAACTTTTTTCTTTTATAGGATGTCTTCTTTTTTGTTTTTATAGCCTCCCTCCCTTCCTTCTATAGAATAAATAAATTAATAAGAGAGAGAGAGAGAGAGAGAGTCTGTCAAGCTTTGGCCTTTTGAAATCAAAGCTTCGAGATCTTAAAATTAATAATCTCTATTTAAAATATAGTGACATTTGGTTTCTAATTAATGATAAGGTTAATAAGAAAATAGTAGTACTAAAATGTATTTATGTCGGTCATCCCTTACTGCTTTCTAGGTGGTCCCCACCCTCCTCAACTTTCTAGTAGAACTGATACGATGATCCATCCGAAGGTGGGACCTGAGAAAATAACGGCCTAAGAGAGTGACACGTGTTACGTTTTACATATCGAAACTGGTTTGAATTCGTTTAGATTTTTTTCGTGGGAAATGCGGACCCAACTCATTGGAGAAACAAGAATGTGTGCGCGCGCTCATTGTTTATTTGTTTGTGAGGGAGAATAAAAATCGAAGGTAAATAAAAAAGGAATTGTTATTTACAAAGTTCCCCTGGTAAAAATTAAAGGTAAATAAATATACGGAGCGAGACACTGATTTATCGGATTTGGATAGAAGGTTTTGGGGCGGGGGAGTGTATGATACGGTGTTATAAGGATATTATGAATATTCGACTATAATGTGAATTAAATTTGAAATAAAAATAATCGTTATATATACTCTATTGTAAAAATTATATGTAGTGTCATAATAAATAAAACACCTCCCTTCGTATTAGTTTAAATTAAAAAATTACATAAATTTATATGTTAATTTTTTATTATTGTGAGCGCGTGTTTGTGATTTGATCATAACAATTAGCATATGTATTTACGTGGCGAATATTTGTTTGTTTGATAAAGTAAACTCCCATATATACTTTTGGCTTACATTAAGATTATGCATTTTTAGAAACGGTTTGTGGAGCCCAGTAAGAAAATTTTAGAAAAGATAATATACTTAATAATAGGTGAAGTGTAGAAAGAATCGAATCGAAACAAAGAATTAGTAGTAGTAGTAGTAGTAGTAGTAGGAGGGAGGCCAAGTGCTTGTGCATCAGTTGTCGTATATGAAGGTGGCTAAGCATGTGCCACACACACAGCCATACCAAAGATATTGTCCTTTCAATTAATATTATATTTACCATTACCACTCCTTAATCTTTTATATATATATATATATATATATATATATATATATATATATGTATATGTGATCATTCATTCATCGATCTCCCCTTCCCTTCCCTTCCCATGAAATTATCTCTAGAAGGAAGTAGGTTAAAATTTATTATATATATATTTTAGGGATTTTTTTTACCCATTAAGTTTTTAATTATATATTTTAAAAATGATATCAAATTAAGATCATTTCATGTGACCGGATTGTTCAAATTACTTGGTATGAATGTTACAAATGTCATCACATAAAATTTATTATCAAAAAATTAAGACTTAATATATAATTTGAGAGATTATTATACTGATTAATAATTAATTTTGAATTAGATAATAGTAACTTTTGAATTATCACATGTAGTTGTTATCAATTGTGAATCGATTTTCTTCATTTTTGCTAGTTAACTATGACTATGACTATGACTATGATGTCTTGTTGGCTCTCATTTTGGTTTTGTAAATTTTATCCTTCACTAGTATTTTCTTGTCGTGTCTTGGGGCGGGGGGTAACGTGTCATATATAAATATAGATGAGGTGCGGGTGCGGGCCACATGGAAATTGGCAGGTAGTGTTTTTAGGTCAACAACTAGGAACAGCGTTTGGCTTGTCTTGTTGTGCCGTTTTAGTCGATCCCACCAAGTCCAATAAAGTTATGCCCTCGTTTCATTTATACCAAACTTCTCTCTCCTTCCTTTTCTTACTACCACTACTATTTCTCATTTTGTCTTCAAACTCCACCACCACTATTAGACATGGTAAAGATGGCTTTGCCCCGCGGATCGAGTCGGTTTGTCCGTTAAAAATTGAGCTTTGGCCCGTAGATTTTTAGCCTGTCAAAATTTAGGCCTTTTTGGTTCGGTCCGCCCAAGTGGCCCGTGTATAAATAAAAGTTCAAACCAACTAAGCTACAACAACTATTTATTTTTAATACAATCTTTAATATATTTTAACTATAATTAAAAATTATAATTAAGATATGTAGTTAATATAGGTAATTAATTAATAATACTAATTTATAATGCTATTAAAATTTTAATTGATTGAAATATGTAGTTAATAATTTTAAAGTATAAAACTATTAAACTAACAAATAACAATTATTAGTTTAAGTTAGATAATATAATTATAAAAATTTAAAATTATCTATATATTAGTATTAATTACAGTATTTATTATTTTAAAAGTAAAATAAATTATATTAATTTTAAAGAATCAAATTTGATTGTATACTTTGAATTACTAGCAATATATAATTCGAATCAACCACTAATTTTTTAGATTGCAAGTCCAAAATCTGTACACAATAATATAGATAATTTTATCCATTAATTATGCAATCCCCCTACTTATTGTAGTACATTTGTAAAGTAAATCAATCATTATCCCTTAATTATGCATTCCCCCTACTTATTTGGAAAGTAAATCAATCATTATCTCAAATCATGCCTTTAAAATAATATCTAAAATTATAATACTATTAAAATTTTAATTGATTGAAATATGTAGTTAATTTAAGCAATTAGAATTATTGTTTATTATAAATTATTTTTAATATTTATTATTATTACTATTTTTGGTGTATCAAGATTTTGTAAAAAAAATAGGAAAAAGCCCGCGGGCCGACCCGGTCCGCCCAACCCGGGCCACGGGCCAAACAAATCTGGCCCGCCAAAACCCGGGTCATTTCGGCCCCGCTCGGCCCGGCCCGACCCAGCACGCCCGTTTGCCAAGTATAACCACTATTCAACCGCTCATGCGTTAACTCTATTGAAAAGTAGTAGTAGTTTATATGGTTTAAAACTTGAGTTCCATTTTTATTCACATCCAACACTTGATGATGATATGTATCGATGATTGGTGTTTTGGACATGTATAGATGATTGTAAATTTTTTGGATATCTATTTTTAAAAAAAATTTACTGATTTTTTTTGAAATTAATACAGACTAATTTGATGTTTTGATATTTTAGCCATGTTTGATCAATTATGTTTCGTGTATTCTTTCTTTTACTTGTGTATTGAGAATATAGGAACAATAACAACTTTATATAGAACAAAGCTAGAGGAATAACCAAAATTGAGGGGAAAAAAATTAAAAAGCATCAACGGCAACCCTTTTGATACTTTTGAAATTTTAAAGATTGATTATGGAGTAATTTTAATTAATGACTTGATGATATAAAATTGAGAGAGAATGAAATAAAAGGAGGGAGAGATACACTTGCTACTAACACGAAAGGAGCAAATATGAAAATTGGGAGGAAGTAAATATTGTGATTAAATATAAATTATTACACTGAATTTTTCACCTTTTTCAATTCGGTAATTGTTCTTTTAATTTTTTTTCAATTAAATGATTGAACTTTTATTTTTTTTCAATTATGTTTAATTGACTATGCCACGTATCTTGATATGTAGACTTGACAAGTAGACGAGGGCGGGCCAAAACGGGCCGGGCCTGGCCCACGGGCATAAGGTGATTTATGACCAATTTTTTGACTTTATTTTTTGGACTAGCCCAAACCAGATGGGTCATCGCTGGACCAGTCCAAAACAGCCCGATTTTTTGTTGACTAAAAAAATGAAACTCAAAACCCGCTTTTTGACAGGCGAGCTGGCCTGGCCCGCGGGCTTGGGCCAATTTTGCTAGCTCTATTGATATGTCAAATGAGTGCTTGTGTAAAAAGAAAACATATTTTAATGAGATAAAAGAATAACAAAGTAAATAACCATTAAACTAAAAAATTACACAATTAACACTAATTAAGCAAATTACACAAAAGCAAAAATTAAAAATAATTACGCAATTAACTAAATAACATGAATTAAACAAGTTATACAGTTAACTTAAAATAAAAAAAAACATCATTAATAGATTATTATAAAATAAATTCAATTAACAAATTAGACAATAAAAATGTTTAGAACACCTCGTCACTTCCAAATCATGGGCAGACGCACAGGTAAGCTCATTTGCTCTGTATATGGATTTGTGAGCATGTAGTTCTTTTAGAATTTCCCATCTTTTTTAAATTAGAAAATTAGATTGGTGTTCTTCTCCTTCTTTCCTTTCGTTTTTGTTTAATGACTACAGATGTAAAATACGATGAGAGATGTGATTACACGCGCGGTTCATAGGATTTCAATGGGGCGGCAATGGTGGGTTTAACGTTGGTGAAGAGGGTCACGTGGGTATTAGTGTTCGCAGAGGAAAATTGTAATTTATTTGTGTAGAAAAAAAAGTAACGTTAGAGATACAAACTATTTTATAAATTGTTGATGTGTCATACTTCATCTCAGAGTATCGATCAATAAATTGTTTCAATGTAGTCTTCAGTCCCACACAATATGCTGAGATGGAGTATGCCACATCAGCAATTTATAAAAATTTTATAAAATAATTTGTATCTCTAGCATTATTCTAGAAAGAAAACTATAGAATTAGAGTAATGCTACATATATAAACTATTCTACAAACATTTTTACTTCACTTCAGCATCCATACATATATAATATAAAGCTTCCATGAGGCTTCTCAATGTGTAATTGGATCACACCTTTTTTTTTTTTTTCTATTCTTTTACCCTTACGTCTTTAGATGTATTATTATTTTATTCATTTTAATATTAATCTCCTTTAAATTTTATATTTTATCTCAGATAATTTACACAATCAGCGCGATTGCCGCAATGACCGATATATTATAAAGCCTCCATGGAGGCTTCCTCTCAAAAGTTTGGTATAATTGGGTCGCACTTTTCTCCTTTATTTATTTTTTATTTACTCTTTGGCTCTTGCAACTTTAGATGTATTGCTATTTTGTTATTTTTAACGTTAATTTTTTATATCTTTCTATTTACTCCTCTAAATTTTATAAAAATCTTATTTTATCTGACATAATTTACACAAACAACACTTGTACGACATCGACGATGTAGATAACATGTTGTTGTGGTGATTGAAGTAACCACAATGACGATTTCCATGATGGAAACAAAGAAAATGACCATGGCGATTGGGACTTGATTGGATCCCTTTAAGGAGAGGAGAGACGAGCAACTAATTTCAAACTTTGGCACCCAAAATGGGATACAAGACTTGTGTGAAAAGGATATCAAAATTCATAATTGGAAATATGATTCTTCAAGTAACTTAAAATTTTTGAAACCATTGAATGAAGAGGCATTTTTGAATAATTGCTTGATTCAATTATGCTATTTGAGAAAGAAAAAAAGGCGGGATATTTAGCAAGAATTTTGAATTAGAAAACAAACAAGAATATCTATCTTAAAAAATAATTTTTTTAATAATAATAATAATAAATCATTCATGCGGTGACATGGGGATGAAAAATGACATGTTTGTGCAACAGAGTCGTTCTTGAGATTTTGGTGGTTCAGGATAAAAAATGAAAAAGGGACAATTTTCGAAACATTGTCTTCACTAAAAAATAAATAAATAAAAAGTACAAGTTATATGAGAACATAATAAATAATTCGACTACAACAAAATATATGAGAACTTCGACTACACCAAAATATATGCGAATATATTCATATAAATATACTTATTCTAGTATTTATAGGGCCAAGAATATAATAAATAGTTTGACTACCACAAAATATATGAGAATTTCGACTACACCAAAATATATGTGAATATATTCATAGAAATATACTTTTTCTAATATTTCTAGAGCTAAAATATTCAATCAAAATGTTCAAAATTATATATATATATATATATATATATATGTATATATACATAAATATAAAATTGGGGCCCCTCTGATTGGGGGCTCAGGACGATCGTCCCTCACGCCCGTATTTAGGAACGGCAGCAAACTTTTGTGTTCTTTAGGTATTTTGATCGATTGTTATTGACTGATAAGTTCTCTTTTTAGTAAAGTTATTTTTTTTATTAAAAAGAAAAAGAAAAATAATAATATAAGATGGTGATATATATATCACGCAACGCAACCAACTTTGTATTAGAAATGGGGTTTGCGTTTGCACACGTTGCTAGTGCCAGGATGGTCGTTGTCACCGCCACACCACGCCACACCACACCGCTAGGAGAAGCAGAAGAATGTGACATGGTGGTATACATAAGAAATTTTGAATAATAATTTATAGGAATTTTTACCTTTTGGACTTTAAGAGAAGCTGTTGGGAAATATTTTTCTTCTTATTCTCCAGCCAAATTATGTTCTTATCTAGATAGTAAAATGAGAAAAAGTAGGATTTTTATTTAACTTGTAAAGTAATTAAAAGGTCGACATGAGATTATCCGCGAATAGTCTTGTTCTTCTTGTTTCCGAGAAACACTAACAAAAATAAATAATAATAATAACTATAAAAAAGATACTACATCGTATTTACATTTTTGTTTGGAAATAAATTAATATGCACCACATTTTTAACATAATTTAATTATATCTATTATTAATATTACATTGTTAAATTCCAAAATTAGAATAATAATAAAAAAAGTTTCTTTGAATTAGAGTAGCGTGTTAGTTAGATCAGTCATTTACGTGTAATAGGTTCTTGTTTGGTTTTGTCCACAGGAGGCCATTCAATTGGCCCAGTATCAGTCTTATATAGAATACGATAATAATTCGAATTATTCATTCCTTTTTGCTAAGAACCCACAACTAATAAGCCCACAAATTGCGGTCTCGGTATTTCCCGCCATCACCTCTCTCGAGTCATCTCTGTGGACTGTGCGTGTATATATATATAATACACACGCACACATATGGTAAGAACGAAGAACAACTAGTATAACACTTGCTGAAACATGGTAAGAACTAAGAACGCGTGATTAAATGATTGTTTTCCCAATTTTACTCCACCATAAACCCTGATCGCTTCCATCGAGTATTGGCTGCCAATCCAAAACCCTAGGAGGAATAAAACTCGTTCAATTGATATCTTGCTTTGATTACACCCTAATTCATTTAAATTCAATCATCTTCTTTACCTTCGACTAGTTTCCATGGTGATTACTTGTATACTCTCTCTCTGTATATATATATATATATATTTCTAATTTGATGATTAACATGCAGGATCCGAAGGGGAGATCTTAAAGAAAGAGAAGCATTAGAAGGATCGACTTGCTATATTCATCGCATTGTCTTTCCAAGAGCTGGTATGAGATTAGTATACTTAATTTCCTTTAATTGTTCCTTGTGTGTGTGCGTGTGGAAATGTTGGCATGAGTGGTGCTTTGCTGATTAGATATGATTTTATGAGTGCTTAATTCAAATCGATTGAAGCAAAGTCAGTACATAGGTGCATTTTGGTGTTGATGGAATTTAAATTGTTTTACAATGTTTAACACATTATTTGATGCTTAAATTGTGCAATTACGATTGAATGTGCCAAATAAGATAAATGTTGTTATGGGATTGAGTTAAGATTTCCTCTAAACGACTGGGATTTTTTAGCTCTACTATTTAATTAGGTTAGTGCCATTTTCACATGATTAACATATAAATCACAAGGAACATCCAATTCGTGTTTTGGATCCATGTAAATATGCAAAACGTGCCATTGTCAAAGGCTTATGTATATTAAGGAGACTACATAGTTCTGAGGTAATGCTGCCCCTTGAGTAACTGTAGTTAAGATGTATCTAATACATGCTGGCATAAGATCAAATAAAAAAAGAACATCATCCAATACTTAGTTACCAGCTAAGCTTCTTTCTCTTAAGTCTTTAGGTATTCATTGAAGCTTGGATTTCCTCTAGAATTATTTGCTTAGTTGTTGGTACTAACTTCAATACAAAGAGGACACTGTTGCTCAAAACCCTGAATACAGGAAGAGGTACCTAAAAGACGAACTATTAGTAATTTTTATTCAGTTAGTTGTAATTCATGGTACGCAAAGTGACATCTGCTGAATCCATAAACATTTTAACCTGGCGGAACAGAAAATTGAAGGTTTGAGCAACTGCCCAAGCGCCTAACCATCATACGAGATTCATGAATTTCCAGCTGCTCCCTTGAGTCCTTGACATTCTTTAGGAATATGTGCAACCAGAAAAAAATTCAGGTTAGGTCAATAAAAATGGTGGTTGACTTATTAATTTTAATATGATATTATTCACTTAAAGAAGGAAATCTTAAATGTTGGATTTGAATAACATGCCTCTCACATAATAACCCAAGGATTGGTCCCATTCAATTTTTAATCAAAAATGTCTTCGCATGCATCTAATATGTAAATCTGATTGCAAGCAAATAAAACATTGCAACAGAGTAGTGACAAGTGCCATTAAGGTAGTTCTCCTTTGAATTATGAGAAATTGTTTACCAACCAAGATAAGAATTGTAGCCCATTGATCTAATAAACCAGATCCTATGCTAAATTAACATTTTTGTTTGTCATAAATCAAAAAGACCAGCAAACACGTGGAGATATAATTGCCTAGAATTTGAAAATAATATTTACCACTATTATCTATCTATGTAACTTTATATTGTTAGAAAGTGTGTATTTAAGTGTTTCATATTCTTTATATGCTTCCTCACGTTCATGGGAGATTTTGCTTCATAAGTAAGCTAATTTAGTATGTTTATGTTTTATAATTAGTAGGGCCACGATGAGATTCAAATGTTAGACCACCTCTCTAATATCATTAGCCATCAATTGCTCTCTTAGGTTGAATTGTCAAAATTCATTTTAAATATTCAATATCTTCAACAAAAATTTCCAAAAGGAAATTATCGTAATATTTTGACTAACCCAACCTTTAAGAATGAATTCTTAGCACCACTAATTAGCCGCACCACACATACCTTTTGAACGACTTATTTTTTCCTCTCCTTTGTGGCTCCACGTATTGGAACCTGAAAACGTGATTAAATTGGTCGTAGTTACTCTTCGAGAGTGGAAAATGGGAGGGAATTCACCAAGACTCTCTTCAAGATAGTGTCCAGATCGTTACGCCTTTTGTGCAGGTCAAAACTTACCTGACATGGAATTTTGCTACCTTAGGATTGTTATGGTTACCGAAGTTCACTGGCCTTCAGTCGCCGACTCCCCTGTCATTAGGTCATCAACTTCTTTGACCTTCCAGCATTGGGCAGGCGTCAGTCCCATACATGATTTTACGATTATGCGGAGACTTGTGTTTTTGGTAAACAGTTGGATAAAATAGATATTGTATAATAATTGGTTTTTCAATTTATTATTCTTTGTCAATAATCTGATTCACTTTTGAACGATATATTGGAGAAAAATATAGTTAACTACGAAAATGATCAAGAACATTAGTTCAAGCAAACTTAGCATTATATGACACCATGACAAAAGCGTTGTGTAATCATGTGTAATTATAGCCACCATTGGTGCTTAATTATTTAAGTTATAGACATTGTTTCCTGCTTGAATGAAAAGAACGACCTTTTCAGCCACAAATCATTAAAGAAAATTGTCCTTGATTGCAACTGTTGCCCACTTCATTATAAAATGTTTAAAGGTGCAACCATAAACAAAGTTCTCAATAGTCAAATGGTAGTGATTGTCATATATATATAACTAGACCCTACATGAGATGTAGACAATATATGTAAGAACAAGTGACTTGGATTAAAAGAATTATACGATCAAGCTTAAGGTACCAATTAACTGATAGATATTAAAACTTTAAGTTACCAATTGTCACATGGAAATCGAATTTACTATATTTATTTGATATTGGGGGTTCATTATGTGCTATTGATATAGTTATGAAATTTGATCTGCTTTCAGTTATTATGTTTAGGTCAACCATTGTTAACAATAAAGTTTGAAAGTTTGCTGATTGTTGGCAAGCTACGAAATTAATGCTCTTAAACATGTTTCACTTTCCTGCTTAGTGAAGAAGGCTTCTGCATTTTTCCTTTTACTTATCAGCTGTTGAAAATGAGATGCATCTACTTCACTTCCACGGCTAACCTGTGGATCCTATTTGTACAAGGACCCTATATCCCCAACCCCCGGGGTTGGTGTCCCTCATCCGTTGCATGTTTAAGAGTGGAAAATAGAGTAGAGGTTTCTTGTTTTATCCTTCTTCAAGGTAAACCTATATTTGATTAACAGTTGTGCAATTCAGTGTTTGTTTATTAGAAGATTATGAAGTAATTTAACGATGGATCGTTCACGACAACTGTTGGGGCGTGATATTTCTTCCATTGGGCCTGACCATTTGGGCCCATCCGTTTAATTAGCCTAGTGGACCTTTATCACTAAGTCTTATAGTCATTGGGCCTAACATTTGTATTACCTTTATTGTATCCCATTAATAATGGGCTGGGTCGAGTGGCCGGCCCATAAGATCTTTTAAATATCTAAGACTTTGACCGGTAATGATGAAAAGGAGGAGGGCAGTTGACCAAGCACCTGCAGATCATTAATGTGGATGGGATCTTATCCGGCCGGCGGCAGGAACAGTGGGAAAAAGGTGACAACCTGCATGCACACGGCTAAGACCAGAGAGAAGTAGGGGGCTGTGTCAGATCGTGGTTGGTGGCACAAAAAACCGAGTATGAGAGTATAACCAAGGAAGGGGGTCTCCTAACGAAAGGTACGCATACACTTTCTATCTGAAAACACACTAGACACTTTTACACCCTCCATTGTTAAACCTTGAACACCTGTATTGACTCTCACGCCGGAGCTATCCCCCGACGGTCCAGCCGTCAAGCTTTTGGTGTTGATCGTGTTTTCTGTGCAGGATTAGGGCGTCTTACGTGATTGGGACGTCATCAAAGATCTTGGCGTTAACATTGGCGCTAGAAGGAGGGGGGTTCTAGTGTTTCAGAGCTTTCAATCACAAACATTTATTTGTTCCACGCTCTCAGGATGGGGAAGAGCAGAGCAGACACGCCTGAAGGACAACCGATGACTGTTGGTGACTCACCGCCACGAGTTTCTGTTAGAGATCGTTTGAGGCCCACACTAAGTGCTCATGCTAGCACAGCCTCCAAGCGGTCACATGGAGACTCTCGTCCAAGAGCCGTGGGCAAAGCCAAGAGAAAGTTAATCTTCACGACGGATAAGGAATCCGGCCGCGGCCGGAAACAGCTAGACCACGACGAGAAGACCTCCCGATTGGCTAAGATGGCGGAAGAGGCCGATAGGGCCATGGAGTCACTCATGAAGCAGAGGCAGGATATAGCCGAGCAGATGTCCCGGATGGAGGAGTTGAGGGATGAAGCATCGAGTTACGTCCAGTCTGAAAGGCGTGTGCATCGCAGCGGGAAGGAGCCGGTTCAGTCAGAACGTGGGTTTCAAAGCCAACATCGGGAGAGAGAAAGATCGAGGAGCCCTACTCCTCGAAGATCGAAGGAAGCACTCCGTCGTGACGTCCCTACAGGGCAGACCCGAAGTGGTAGGAAAGGCCGATCCAGAGAACGAACTCCAGAGAGCATGGAGAGGGCACTCATTGTCACACACTCCCACCACAGTCGTCGGACCCAGAGGCGAAGCAGATCCGGGGGCCGTACACCCGAAAGTCGGGTACTTCGCTCAGAAGACCGTCGTCGCGAAAGTCCTTCGGAGGTTGGGGGTATTATGATCAACGACCGACCTACTCCGAGAAAGAGAGAGTCGTCGGAGAAGGGAGTGTCGTCGCAGCCGGAAGGAGTAGAATACCTCGTAAAAGAACTGAAGGCACTCCAGAAGCAGTTGGCCGAGGTCCAGCAGGTGAAGAATGCTCCGGGAAAGAAAGCATCCCCGTTTTCCTCGGACATTCTTAAGGAGAAGGCGGACACCTCTAAGAAGTTGCCTCACATGGAAAGTTACGATGGTTCGGGAGATCCTTACGACCATAGCCAAGCATTTGACCGGTTGATGGACTACTACGATTTCGCTGACGCTGCTAAGTGCCATATGTTTGTTACGACGTTGAGAAAGGACGCGAGGCAGTGGATGGGAAATTTACCGGCAGATTCAATTTCCTCATGGTCCGATGAGTCTTTGGGTCAGTATGTGAAGAGGTTCCGAGAAGCCGTTGGCCAGGTGTCAGATTTGAACGATCTCCAAGCCGTGGGTTTGTTTCAGAACGGTCTGGACCTAGTAAAGTCGGAGAAGCTGGTGAAGAAGTTGATGTTCAATCACCCGAAGAGCCTGGCAGAGGCATTCGACAAGGCAGAAGGTTATATCGTTGTGGAAGAGGCTATGAGTAGCTTGAAGCGTTCCTCTACGGAACAGATGAAGGAGGCAGATGCCCCTAGAACCCGGGATGATCCGAAGAAGACTGGGGGGTACAATGATAGATCGGAGAGTCGTTCCAAGAAATTCAACAACTCGTGGCGACAAGGAGATGCTCGTCCGCCCGCTTCGACCCCGAAGGTGAATAAGGTTTATACCAAACTGAACACGGACAGATCGGTGATTCTAGACCAAATCCGGAACCAGCCGTTCTTTGAGCCACCGAGGGACAACTATAGGACCGGGCAGGGCAACCCTCGAAAATATTGTAACTATCATCAAGCCGCAGGCCATGGCACCAATGAGTGTTGTAATCTTAAGGATTTTGTGGAAAGAAATATCCAGAGCGGTCTGTTAGTCCAATATGTGGCCGAAAAGAGTCACCAAGGTGCCGACCGCACCGTTCAATCAGTTCAAACGGATCCTCCTGTGCAGCCCGTCCCGAACCCGCCCCCAAGGCATGTCATCGACGTAATAACAGGGGGAACGTCGGGGAAATTGGTAGGAAGAAAGAGAAGGGAGTATCTGGATTCGGTTATGTCCATATCAGGTGCCTCTCCAAAGATGGATAGACCATTTCCCGGAACTATTATATCTTTTACAGACACGGACTATCCTTTGGAGCCCATTGATCCACATGAAGGAGCATTAGTGATCACCGCGCAAGTGGGCTCGGTAGACATGAAGCGTATGATGATAGATAACGGGTCTTCAGTGGATATTCTGTACGCCCACGCATATCAAAGAATGCATCTTGAAGGGCGAAAGATGGAAGTTGGGCAGGAGGCTCCTCTATATGGTTTCAGCAACGATCCGGTCAAAGTTGCAGGCACTATCGAACTCCCAGTGGTCTTCGGCACAGCCCCTCAGCAGGCGGAAATAATGTGTAAATTCTATGTTGTGCATGTAGATTCGGCTTACAACGCTATACTGGGAAGACCTACCCTGACGGCTCTCCAAGCCGTGACTTCCATCCCCCATTTCAAGATTAAGTTCCCCACAGCGCACGGAGTCGGAGAGGTGGCTGGGGATTTGGATCTAGCCCGACGCTGTTATCGGAACGCGTGCATCTCTTCCGGAGTAGGGGTTAGCAAACAGAAACAAACCATGGCAATCGAGGTTGAGCCCTTCACTGAAAGCAGTTCCGAGCCATTGGTAACACCTGCGGGGGAGACAGAGGAGATCGAGTTGGTCCTCAGGAAAGCGGACAAGACAGTAAAAATTGGTTTGGGTCTACCAGAGCCTCTTCGGACAAATCTTATGGAACTCCTTCGCAGCTATGCAGACATTTTTGCATGGGAACCAAAGGACATGCCTGGGATTAGCAGAAGGGTTGCTGAGCACCGATTGGAGGTAGATCCCTCGAAGAAGCCTGTTCGGCAAAAGAGGCGGATATTCGCACCCGAGCGACAGAAGATAATTGACGAAGAGATCGCCAAGCTGTTGGCTGCTGATTTTATTTTTGAGATTGACTACCCACAGTGGATGGCCAATGTAGTATTGGTGCAGAAGCAGAACCAAAAATGGCGAGTTTGCATTGATTACACCGACCTAAATAAAGCTTGCCCGAAGGACTTTTATCCTTTACCCCATATTGATCAACTTATTGATGCAACTTCAGGTTATGCTCTACTAAGCTTTATGGATGCTTTTTCAGGTTATCATCAAATATCTATGTGTAGGGAAGATATCCCGAAGACAGCATTCATTACACACCGTTCGGTATACGCCTATAAGAAGATGACCTTTGGCCTTATAAATGCTGGAGCAACCTACCAAAGAATGATGAATTTTATCTTCCACAAGCAGCTGGGAAAGAATATGGAGGTTTATGTGGACGACATGATCGTTAAAAGCGGGCAGGTTCAGAAACATTTGGATGATCTGGAGGAATGTTTCCAGACTGTCCGACAGCACAAATTGAGGCTTAATCCCGCAAAATGTACCTTCGGCCTCGGTGCGGGAAAATTCTTGGGGTATCTGGTCAGTCAGAGGGGCATCGAAGCTAATCCGGAGAAAATTCAAGCAGTCCTTGACATGAAGACTCCTCAATCATTTAAAGACGTCCAACGCCTGACCGGTAGAATTGCAGCTCTGAGGAGGTTCATGTCTAAATCCGCAGAGAGGTGTCTACCATTCTTCGACACACTGAAGGGGCCGAAGAACGCTAAAACTTTCCAATGGACCTCGCCCTGTGAAGAAGCCTTCCAAGGCATAAAGACCTATCTGTCCTCTGCTCCCCTATTGGTAAAACCCACTCCGAAAGAAACCTTATATCTATACCTTGCAGCAAGTCCCTTAGCCGTTGGAGCGGTGTTGATTCGGGAGATCAGCGGAAAGCAGCACCCGGTCTATTACGTCAGTCACGTCCTACGAGACGCCGAAACCAGGTATCCAAATATTGAAAAGATTGCCTTTGCTTTAGTAATTGCTAGCCGAAAGCTTCGGCAATACTTTCAGGGTAGGCTCTTGATCGTCTACACAGATCAACCACTGAAAAAGATAATGGGCAAGCCGGAGGTTTCGGGGAGATTGGCAGCATGGACCATGGAATTGTCCCAGTTTTTCCTCGAATACCATCCCCGAACCGCTATCAAGGGACAAGCTTTGGCCGACTTTGTGGTAGAATGTTCCTTTACCGAGGCAGATGCCGAGTCGCCGGAAACGAGGACATCTGATCGAACTGTTACACTTCTTCAGCACGGTCAGGATGCATGGACACTGTATGTAGATGGGTCTTCCACAGTAAATGTCAGTGGAGCAGGGATTATTCTGACCAGTCCGGAAGGGTTCAAGGTACAACAAGCCATTAGATTCGGGTTTAAGGCGACTAACAACGAGGCCGAGTATGAAGCCGTTCTAGCTGGGGTTCGGCTGGCGAAGAGCCTAGAAGTCCGGAAATTGAGTATCTATAGTGACTCCCAGTTGGTCGTCAAGCAGTTATCAGGAGAATATGAAGCTCGGGGGACGAGGATGATCAGGTACTTGGCAGAGTTGAAAGACAGACTCCGATACTTTGCTTTTCACGAATTTCAAGGCATAGAGCGTAACGATAATTCTATTGCCGATGCCTTATCAAAGTTGGCCACTACAGATGCTGTCGTTTTCAACGGGTCAGTCTATCTGGAGGTCTTACAGCAGCCTAGTGTTCAACATGACTCAGTGATGTGTATCGAGCGACCTGACTGCTGGATGACTCCCTACATCAATTATTTGGCAGACGGCGTCCTTCCTTCGGATCAGATGTTAGCAAAAAAGGTCAAATACAAAAGTGCCAACTTCGTTCTCATTGACGGGGATCTTTATCGGAGGGCATTTTCGTCACCATTATTGAAATGTCTGGTCCCGTCCGAAGCAGAGTACGCCCTTCGGGAAGTTCATGAGGGTATCTGCGGTGATCACATGGCGGCTAAGTCGCTGGCATACAAAGTTCTTCGGCAGGGGTACTACTGGCCAACGATCTCCAAGGTAGGCTGGCGCTCAGTAGGCTTTCCCTTCTTGTGGACTCGCGCTATTTATAGTCAGTCTTCCACTAAACATCCTGTTTAATAAAAGACTAGGGGGCAATGTTGGGGCGTGATATTTCTTCCATTGGGCCTGACCATTTGGGCCCATCCGTTTAATTAGCCTAGTGGACCTTTATCACTAAGTCTTATAGTCATTGGGCCTAACATTTGTATTACCTTTATTGTATCCCATTAATAATGGGCTGGGTCGAGTGGCCGGCCCATAAGATCTTTTAAATATCTAAGACTTTGACCGGTAATGATGAAAAGGAGGAGGGCAGTTGACCAAGCACCTGCAGATCATTAATGTGGATGGGATCTTATCCGGCCGGCGGCAGGAACAGTGGGAAAAAGGTGACAACCTGCATGCACACGGCTAAGACCAGAGAGAAGTAGGGGGCTGTGTCAGATCGTGGTTGGTGGCACAAAAAACCGAGTATGAGAGTATAACCAAGGAAGGGGGTCTCCTAACGAAAGGTACGCATACACTTTCTATCTGAAAACACACTAGACACTTTTACACCCTCCATTGTTAAACCTTGAACACCTGTATTGACTCTCACGCCGGAGCTATCCCCCGACGGTCCAGCCGTCAAGCTTTTGGTGTTGATCGTGTTTTCTGTGCAGGATTAGGGCGTCTTACGTGATTGGGACGTCATCAAAGATCTTAGCGTTAACAACAACAAATTGTCTGGATGCCGATTGAATAGTTTCCCTAGTTGATATTAAAAATAGGATTTGCCTTGACTGAATAATTATAATATTCAAGCTCTTGTTTATAGAAACAATAAGCATATTAAATTTTACTTATTTTCAAGTAAAGAGATGATGTATTGCGGCATATCACTATCATAAATTTTAATTCTTCTTAAATCTACCTAGCTAGGTAATGCACCATGAATTTTGTACTGGCCCCTACGTACTATTACTTGTCATAAATTTATTCTAATTCTATAATTCTCTTGTTGATTGCAGACATTTTTTTAAGGTAATCCTTATTCTGTCCTTGGTCCACTTTATAGCTACCGAAGATGGTTGAGATCATTGGAAGCTGCAGAATTTACCTGTGATGACTTTAATATGTATGGCCCCGACTTCTAGCCTCTTCTAGGAAGTATGTGTGAGTGTAGACCAAGTAAAATAATTGCAGTCTAAAAAAATAAAAGAGTTCTTAAATATAGTACTCCTCCGTGTCAGGTCAGGTGGGCCTGCCATTTGCCAAAGAGGATTGAATGTGTCTGATTGATGTGCTCCATGAAAACATTGGAGAATTATGTTTCGAATGAGATGAGACTTTTTCAGGTTTGTTACAACTTACATCTCTTAAGGTTCATCTGATCCTTAGGCTATAATAGAATTCAAAGGATTTAATCAAATCCCAAAGTCCAAGTTTCCTCTATTGTAAGGCAATTCTAGTACAATATTTTGATAGATAGTCTTATAATTGGCAAGATCAAATTGTGAGTTTGATATCCAAATTGAGGCATTTGAAAAGTTGGGTTACTTTGGTGAACGGTCATGAGTTTGCCCATCACCTTATGAGATCTAATTGTTTAGTTATAGGAGACAACCAAATCATGAAGAGTAATACTATAATGCTGTAAACACGTAATTCATATAATAGTTTATACGGCCTCTGACGCAGCTTATCATATTCTATGACCTTTTCAATGGCAAGTTAAAGAGTTGCACTAAAGATATCTTATGTACGTACGGCTACTGAAAGATGGTTGAGGTCATCAAGAGCTGCAGAATATAGCTGGGTTGACTAATGAATGGATGGCCGTATGTGAGAACGATTAACTGGTATTCTAAATTGAGAAAATGTCAGCGGCTGCATTTTGTTAACTGATTTAGAAAGTATGGGTAGACCAGGCAAATAGAATATACAGCAGAGTCCGAAAAAGAAAACTCCCTAAATATAGTACTCCGAATCAGGTGGGCCTGCCTTTCACCAGAGAATTGATGGAAACATTCAAACACTGTGTGACTACTATGCTACATGGAAATGTAGAAGTGTGTTCTAATTAGATGAAACTATTTTTGTTTTGTTGCATTTCTATAGGTTCACCCCCTAATGCTAGAGAGAATGAAACTGGATAATTTGGCTATGGTAGTCTAGTTGCTTTGCTGAAATCTAATGAGTTTGCCCATCAATTTAAGAGAGAAATATTGATGTGGTTGTTTGAGTTACCTAATCATGAAGAGTAACGTTATATACATCTAATTCATCACATCATATAGTAAGTAGAGGATGAATTTAGGTGCTTGTAGCATTTTTCAGTATTTATTTGAAATTTAAATTTATTTCTAAAGCCAATTTACAAGATTTTACTAGTCATACCATCCAAATTATTATTAAAAAAGAACAGAAAAGAAAAGAAGGAATAGATATGTCATATTAGTGGAGGTAGAAAATAAGATCAAAAAGGGATTTGTCCCACCTAAATACACAAAATTGGTCACTTGGTCTGGTCAACAAGTGAAGCCTGGTTCATACAGTAAAAGGGCGTGGTCCAAAATTTGGTAACTTGGTCTGGTCAACAAGTTGAGGCTGTTCATCTTTCATCAATCATCATAATTCATATTCCAAATTGTTGCTTTCCTGGCACCTTCCATGTTTAATATATTCCCTCTAACATCACCTAAGCCAAGTATGAATACATATAAAACTACAGCTTTCATTTACTATTGTATCAAATTAGCATAAAGAATTACCATAAAATAGTAGCCAATTATGTGAGGAAAGGCTTCATTCATCTTCATCTTTCCATATCTCCTCCTTGTGATCAGAACAGTCCAAAGCTCTCAGTTGGTCCAAGCAAACGTCATGGACAGACTAGTGAAGCCAGATGTGAAGGAAGTAAACATAACCTTCAATCGAAACCAAAAATGTTCCACCACCTTCAGGCTCACCAATCTCATGCACACCATGACTGTGGCTGTTTCTCTCACCACCACTAATCCATTTCTCCTCTCTTTCACAAACCCTCTCTCTATCCTCCCACCTCTCTCTACTTCATCATTCACTATCCTTCTATCCCAGCCGTCCGATCACCCTCCTCTCTCCACTCCTCTAGACACCATTCTAGTCAAATCGTCGGTGCTCCCTACCGGAAAAGCCAATCAGGAGGAGCTCCGCCGCCTGTTCTCAAAATCAGGGCCCCAAATTTTCAAGGATGCCACCATCCTCATCTCCTTTGTGGGTCCCCAGGTCGTAGAATTTCTCCTTGCTCCTTCTCCAAGAAAACTAGATATCACTTATATTCTATCAAAAGCAATTTCAGTTTGTGATGAATCCCAGCTTTATTCGCTACTGAGATCCGCTGCTAGGTGTGGAAACTCTTACTTCGTTTCTACTTTGATAGAAGCTGGAGCGGATGTAAATAATCGCGATTTAAATGAACGGTCTGTGATGTCACTGGCTGTTCAGTCTGGGATTTCTGATATGGTTGAGCTGTTGATTGATTCTGGTTATGTCATTGATAATTCTGTTGATAGGTTATTACATGAAGTGGCAGCCATGAACCGAGTGGATTTAATGGAGGTTTTGTGTTTGGGGTTTTTAGACATAGATGTGAGTTTAGTTGATTTTCATGGTAGAACAGCTCTTCATGTTGCTGCAATTTATGGACATGTGGAGATTCTTCAGTTTCTTGTATCAGTGGGAAGTGATCCTGATGTTGCAGACCATAACGGCTGGACTCCGCTTCACTGTGCTTCGATTGAAGGACATGTAGAAGCAGTTGAATTTTTGTTGAATTGTTCGATTTATGTGAAGTATGCAGTAACTAAAGAGGGGCAAACTGCATTTGCCCTCGCGGTTGAAAAGGGCCATTCAGATCTTTATGGTATGTTGCATTTAGGGGATGTTTTGCAAAGAGCTGCAACAATAGATGATGTTCCTGGGATGCATAATTGTCTTGCACAAGGGGCTAAAGTGAACGGAAAGGATCAAAATGGTTGGACCCCTTTGCATAGAGCTGCATTCAAGGGTCGAATGGAGAGTGTGAAGCTTTTGCTCGACCATGGAGCTTGGGTTGATGTTGTTGATGATTCGGGCTACACGCCGCTTCATCGTGCTGTTGAGGCTGGACATGTGCAGGTGGCACTGGCCCTGATTGCGCATGGAGCAAAAGCAAATATGAAGGGCCTGAAAGGTGTGGTTCCTTTGCATTTGGAGTCTTTTAAGAAGCATCTTTCTCTTGTAACTCCGTTGTGTGAAGAGAAAGAAAGAGCATGATTTGATTGAACAACATGTCTTATGTACTGTTAATTTCTGGACCGTATTGAGTCAATCTGATTTTTTTTGTACATATCTTTAGGATTTGTATCTTGTATATCAAGTACAAGGGAAATGTCCGAATTTGATCATATTATCTTCAATTCTATCTCAATGAATTGAGTTGAAGTTTTTGTTCTCGATCTTATTCATTCTTTTTTTTTGGTCTAAGTATTGGTGTAAGGGTGCTAATTAATTAGTATTGGCTGTCAACATAAATAATCTTTGACGGTTTTGCACTATTAAAATAATGTTTATATTAAAGTAAATGACAAGAAAAATACTTTTATTTTATGTTAAATAACACACTTAATCATGGAAATTTAATACCCTCGGACCACCACAGACTAGTTATTAGACTAGAGAGCACACCCCTCCCTCCCTCCTGTGGAAAGTTATTGTTGATTAAAATCTACTCAAACTAATTTTTCAAGTTATACATGTGGACTGAGCTACTCATCATCTGGATCTTGTTTACAAAATATTTACCAAAATTTTGTCTTCTCTTCAATGTAGTTTCATTAAATTACTTTTCGGCCGGAGCCAAATCTTTTCAGCAAAAAAGAATTAGGGGCACAAAAGTTGTATTCTTATATAGGAGTATTATATTTCAAGATTACAGATACATATTTATTTTTAAACTATAGAGTGACGTGAATTTTTTTAACATATTATATTACTTTTTACTCTTAATAAATTAAGTACTATCAAATCATCATTGCTATATATAATTTTAATTAGGGAAACACTATTTTTAAATGTGTTTTTGATATTTATACATGGTTCCTTCTTACATGAAGATGAAACCCATTTTATGTTTATACGAGAGAGAATCACGTGAAAATATCAAAAATATATGTAAAAATATCAATTTCCCTTTAATTAATGTTAAAAATAAATTTGGAAAGATAGATTTTTTTTTTTTTAAAAAAGATAGATTTGAATGTGGAGTGTGTATGTTGATTGGATGAAATCATGAAACAAGCTTGAACCAAAATTTCATTGTTGGTCAGGCCACCTAAAAGAAAAAGGCCCGTTCCAAATTGCTATTAGTTATTCTCTAAAAGTGTACCCCAATAGTTTAATCACCGGCCCATTGAGCAGCTTAAGACTAACATGAGAGTCATACGACAGCGTATCAAGGATTTGGGATGAGCGGAAAAGTTGCACAGAATTATAAACTTTCCCGCTCTACTAAATTAACGCATCTACGTTGGCAATCCTCGAGAAGCCAAACCCACCAATCAAAAGCCACATTCCCCTATTTATAAATCTGCCCCTTTCTCATGTTTTCTCATCCACCGCTGAATCCTTAGAAACAACCCTCTGTTTTCTCTCTCCAAAATTCGTAAAATTTCTTCAAAACCAAAATCACTGCCATGAGTTCTACAGCAGGCAAGGGTGTAGTCGGAAGAGGCAAATCCAAAAGCACAAAGTCAGTCTCCAGATCCTCAAAAGCCGGCCTTCAGTTCCCTGTCGGCCGAATTGCTCGTTTTCTCAAGGCCGGCCGGTATGCTCAGCGTGTCGGATCTGGTTCTCCGGTTTACCTTTCTGCCGTTCTAGAATACTTGGCCGCTGAGGTGCTTTAATCTCTTTCTCTCTCCTCATTTATGTCTCTGTTATGATTATTTGTGGCTGTTTTTGTTGAATTTTTCCCCCTCTTTATAATAGCTTTTGGAGCTGGCTGGGAATGCGGCGAGGGATAACAAGAAGACTCGAATAATTCCGAGACATATTCAGTTGGCTGTGAGGAACGATGAGGAGTTAAGCAAGTTGTTGGGATCTGTGACTATTGCTAATGGCGGGGTTTTGCCCAACATTCATTCAACTCTGCTGCCGAAGAAGGCTGGGAAAGGGAAGGGCGAAATTGGCTCTGTTTCTCAAGAGTTTTAGGGGTTTCTATGTTTTTTCGTTCGTAACTTTTTGCTACGCAGAAGAAATGGGCGGTGGAGTTGGGGATTTTGAATTTTGGGTTTCTCTTTGGTTGGGTAATGATGGAATAATAGATTGTTAATAGTGGTAGAGTGTGTAATGAAGTAGATTTTCTGACTTCGATTATGTTCTGTTCTAAAGGATGATCAATTAAAATACGCCTTTTTTCCATCAGTTTGGTTTAATTTGCAGGGAGTACATTTTATAAGCTGCTGTTAGCATTTGTGATGCTTTCTTGTTTCGAAATCGCTTATTCGTTGGATTACTTTTTGCAATACCAGTGGGGGCAAACAATACCAGTGATTGAACCCACTTGCAATACCATATCCATCTTGCTGAAGGCAAAACTAACTACGTACGAGTTGTCAAATTGTTTGCCCCCGCATACAAGCTTAAACTCTTTCTCCATTATCGACTATAACTATTGGCTACCTATCAAGTTTTAACTTGACCCAATTTTCCCGACTCTTTCAACCAGTCTTCCTCTAATTTTAAACCCTTGGCCAGAGATCTTCGCCTCAAATCCGTGGTTATACCTGGCACATTGTGGAAAGACTGGTTCTATGTCTCAAAAACCACGAAAGCACCACTGTGGAGACATTCACACCCACATAATTTGAAATTACTTATATAACTTTTTGGCATTGTATTGATTATTTGATCAAAATTATTTTTATACTAACCACTCTACTACTTTGCATATGAAATTAAGGAGACCCATTTTTCGGGATTAAGATCATCTTCATTGCAATTTAAAATAGAGAGTCGCCATTTAAAAGTTCGGATTTAAAATTATTAGATCTAAGGTTTAGAAGTTGACACTTCATTTAAAAGTCATTAACTTAACTCTAACAATCTCATTTAATTTAACTCTAGTCACCTCATTTAAAAATCACTAACCTAACTCTAGTTATTAATTTAATATAATACTAATATATTATTAATATTATTATTATTATTATTAGCATTTTGTTATGACCCTCATTAATTTTTTTAATAAATTTTATTATTATTATTTTGTATTTTGTTTTTTTCTTTCATTTTTTTGTGTCAAAGTTATATACCTATTTTGGAGTTTTATTGTTTGTTGACGTCGGAGCTTGGACAGTGGTTTTGGGAGGGGACAAAACATAGGTTTGGAGTTTTTTTTAGTATGGTGTGTTGAGAATAATTAATTAATCAAAAATAATTCTAACATAATTCACGTCATTATTTATTGGTTAAAAATTATTTTAGAAAGCCACCTAAAATTAAATAAACGGTCAAGTGTCAACTGACTTCTGTTAACAAAAGAGGTCAAAATAAATTCACTTTCTTGACTTTAATATTTAATTGAGAAAATTTTAACTCGGTTGTTTAAAATAAAAAATAAATTAAAATTTATTGATTTTTAGCGTCATTCACCCTTTCTAATATATATATGTACAATCTTAAAATAATATAATACATGATAAGAAAATTTTGACATGCACAAAAAAAGAAGGAAAAAAAAAATAATAATAATAATAAAATTATTATTAAAAAACCAATGAAGGACATAATAATAATAATAATAATAATAATAATAATAATATTAGTGTTATATTAAATTAATAGCCAGAGTTAGGTTAGTGATTTTTAAATAAAGTGACTAGAGTTAGGTTAAATGAGGTGGTTAGAGTTAAGTTAGTGACTCTTAAATAAAATGTCAACTTTTAAATTTTAGATTTAATAATTTTAAATTTAAAACTTTAAATGAAGACTATTTCAAATTGAAATAGAGAGGATCCTGATTCCATTTTTCGATTCTTCAAAAATTTAAGCAAATGAATCAAATTTTGGAGGGTGGATTTTGATAGACAGGAGGGGATATCAAAAAAGGACATGAAAATATCAATTCTCAAAATAATTAGGGGATATTTTTTATGGGAAAGAACTACTAAGGGGATCTGGCTAGCATGGAGTGAACTTTATGGAGTTCATTTCATGACCAATACAGTGCTAACATGTAAGAGAAGAGATAACCCTCCCGTCTATGTGTCAGCACTGCGTTGTACATGAAATAATCTTACCATAAAGTTAATTTTATTCTAACCAGTCCCTATCCCTATATATACTAATATTCTTTATTGCCACGCTGGCTGTCCGTATCGCTTGTATCAACCAATAAGAACAAAGATTTCGAAACCGCTGTCGCTCTGAAGTCTTGTATAAACCAAGCTTCCCCTCCATTTTTTCTCTTATCATCCAACAATCAAAAACATTGGCATATAAGTACCTTACATTTTCTCTCTCCTAGGGTTTGAACTAGCTTCATCCAAACTTGCAAAAAAAAAAAAAGAGTTCTACGGGTACAACCAAAGGAGGCAGAGGCAAGCCAAAGTCCACCAAATCCGTTTCCAGATCTCAGAAGGCCGGTCTCCAATTCCCCGTCGGTAGAATCGCCCGATTTCTCAAAGCCGGTAAGTACGCTGAACGTGTCGGCGCCGGTGCTCCCGTATACCTTTCCGCCGTCCTCGAATACCTTGCCGCTGAGGTAAAAATTCAATCTTTGGAATGTTAATAGTTTTGTATGATCTAATTATAATACCTTGTATAATTTGAGATTTTTACTCAGTTGATATTGCCATTGACGGAGCAAATTCTGCTTATGGAAGAAGGATTTCTTTATTTTAATGATTTTTACCTTGCTCTGGCAATGACAATTGACCATCCCGATTTTATTAAAGGTTAAAAGGATTGAATTTTTAACTCATATTTGTTGTTAAGATTTACTTGAAATTTGAATGGTTTGATTCTTATTAATGTGTTTAGGTTCTTGAGCTTGCTGGAAATGCTGCAAGGGATAACAAGAAGAACCGGATAGTTCCGAGGCACATACAGCTTGCAGTGAGGAATGATGAGGAGTTAAGCAAGCTTTTGGGCACAGTTACTATTGCCAATGGTGGTGTTTTACCAAACATTCACCAAAATCTGTTGCCAAAGAAATCTGGGAAAGGGAATGATGGGATAGGGTCTGCTTCACAAGAATTTTAGGATTATAGCTTTGGGAGGTTTTTGTTGTCCGTTGATGTTTAAGTATATACAAGGGAGGGTGTGGTTACAAGTTGTTGGTTATGACTTCAACTGATGTATAACCCCATTTTTGGGATTTGTGATGAAATGGATACACAAGAAATACAGTAACTTATGTTTATCTTAATTTCTATTTGATTTAATTTATTATTCTCATTTTTTACCTTATTCCATTTTTTGAGATGACATGGAATTGTTTCTGGGTTGATTGTTTGATTTGTGCATTATTCGGGCGCATAAATGAATGGCTTTTCTCACTAGTGTGAGTTGATACATCTCAAGCAAAGGTAAATCATCTTTGAAGAATATTTGATTGTTTGTTTTGTGAGTGAGTTGATTAATCTAATTTAGTTTTGCTTCGTGAGAGCTGATATAGATAGTCGGAATGGTAGTCAACTGGAAGCAACTTTTTGAGTGACAATGGTTTTGTCTAGACTCATAACTATGATCACTTATTGCAATTTCTGTTAGAGTCATGCTTTATGTGTATATCATTATGCCTTACACTCTATTCTACTGCTTCATCTAGTTTTGCTTGTGTTGTTTCATTTTTCCTAGGTTTTGTGGTATAATTGTGGTATTGTACTTCTTGTCGCATGTAGTATGACATGAAAATATGCATATTTCATGACTATTTCACTATTAATAATTTTTCGTCCTTAATCTTAGATGTCAAATGTGTCGAGTGTTTCCATGGTGAGCATAAACTTTGGAACATGCCTATAGACTTGTATGGAAGAATATGGATCTTGTTGAACAGGGATTGCAGTTTTGTTGTCCTTAATCTTAGATGTCAAATGTGTCGAGTGTTTCCATGGTGAGCATAAACTTTGGAACATGCTGAACAGGGATTGCAGGAATGTTACTGTATGATTTGTATGGTTTTATATCCGTTTGTTTGAGATGGGTATGGATGGATCATGCTAACCTGGTTATTTCAGGAAACATCTTGTATGTTTTTCATCTTTGTTGTTACCTTAGTTGGTGAGGTGGTTCTTGATGCACCACTGATTGCCAAAAAAAGTTCTTGTTGGGCTTACTATCTTGGAGTTCATAAATTGGTCAGTTTCTCTTATTTGTTTAACTTCAATTGTTTCTGTATGCCCTTTTATGTGACATTTTTGAAACTTGACTATTCATTTTTTGGCTGCATTTCTAGTTCGCCAGACAGAAATTATTACTCCCAATTAATTTTGGCTTTAGTTTCCGACAGAAAATGTCTACAAAAAGGATTTGATTCAGGTGTCTTCAGCGCACTTTCAAATGGAAGATATTACACTTAATCAAACTTTTAGTTGATTTTGTGATACACATATAGAATGGAGTTATTGGCATGCCATTCTATGTTTTTTGTCTAGTTTTGCTTATAGTTTTCGTGCTGACGCTAAATATCTGTAAGTTTGTGAGGTGTGTATTATTGAAGCTTGAAGAATGTCATATGTATACAATAGGAGCTTGGATTCACCTGCATATGGAGATATATTGACTTGGCTCTAATGTAACCGAATGAATACTAACTACATCTGCATGTGGAGATATATGTTTTAATGTGTGGGGCTTTAGGTCCATGAGTAGTAGAATGATATGGATTAAGTTTGTTTAATTGTACCTTATCTAGTACTAGAAGTAGTACCCTTTCCTTGTCTAAACTCTTTTCGAGCAGCCTTTTGTCTTGAGGCAACAAATTAAGTTGAGGCATGCAGCTCGCTCAGTTATCAAGGCATTTGATTTGAGGTAAACGGACAAGGTTCCTAAAATCCCTGTCCCTCAGCAACATTCATATTATCCCGCAAAATAATTGCATGAATTTTGACTATCCATAAAGACGGACAGAGAGACAAATTATGTACTACTACTATTATTCTATTGAATTTTCTTAATTTTTGATTTTTTTTTAATTTGTTGAATCTTTGACTGGGCACGAATTCAAAGTGAAGACAGACACTGAAGATACAACATACCTTTGTGCTAATCTGTCCTCATTTCTTTTCTAGTAGGCAGCTTGTAGCAGATAACTTTTTCTTAAAGAGCCACAAGGAAAAATGAATATCTTTTTGGTTTTTGTCTTTTTTCGTGGGGCAGGGGGAGAGAGAAAATGAAAGAGTTGATGGTGGATCACCTTTTCACTTTAATATTCATGGAAGAAAAAGATTTTAGTTACTGTATTATTATCATCTTTAATTATCACATGAAATAATTTATTTTTTATGAAATAATAAAGGCTACTTAAAAAATGTAAAATGCTAAATAAATCAATGAGTCAAACTAAATGAGTTAAATAGCTAATAGCTACTACTATATGAGAAATCTAACTACCTTATTCAACAATAAGTCAAATTAAAAGCTTAAGCTTACTATAAATGTGATTTATAAGTTATGACTAAGAAGTAAAATTGTTTGGTATTAATTTGACTTATAAATTTAAAATTAAGTTAAATAAATTATGAATGTATTTGACTCATAGTGACTTACAAATTAAAATAAATATAAATATTACTAAAAATGATATTAATAAAAAAAGAAACAAAATAGAAATGAGACAAAATATACATTATATTTGGTCAAATTAACTTATTTAAAAATAACTTAAATTACAAATAATTATTTATTTTTTAAATTTAAAATTTAAGTCAAAAAAATAAATGACATCTTAAGAACAAAAAATAATTTATAAGTTGGTTTGTTCCCGAACAGGGCCTAATACTAATTAAGGAATTATCTGGAGAACGTTGGTCGATGTCTGTCAACGTTCGTAAAACTGTAATAATCCTCGTAACAGTTGACTGCCACCACCAAAATTCAATCTCGCTCTTCTCTCTCAAATACCAAACCTGAGCTCTTCGTACACCTCAACGACTCAAACCAAAGAAACAAACTCAGTGTCCGATCCCGGTGGCAGCCCCACCGCCGATTCTGGGCCCCACCGTCCATCTCCACCACTAGGGTGGAGTTGCTATGATATTCCCTCTTGCCCCCACATACATTCTCTTTCTCTCTATGTTTTAATTAATAATAACTACTCTCTCTTTATTTGTCTTCTCTATAATATTAATCTCAATTGCACTGTATATTTATATATAAATCAGTATATATTTTTGGGTTATTAAACCATCAATTTTAGCGGCTGGGTGGGGATGGCTTCTCCCAAGCCGTGGCTATCTCCGGCTCCGACGTATCAGCCCTTCGAAAGCTATTGGGACACCGACGATGACAACCCCGGTCCCCGTTGCGGTCACACTCTCACTGCTGTCGCTCCCACCAAATCTCACGGCCCTCGCCTCATCCTCTTTGGTGGTGCCACCGCCATCGAAGGCGGCGGCGCCTCCTCCGCCCCCGGAATCCGTACATACCCTTCCTCTTCCCTCCTCTCTCTCTGTCTGTCTGAGTTGAACTGAATTGTTTGTGTGATTTTGTTCTTTTTTTAGGGTTAGCTGGTGTAACGAATACGGTTCATTCCTATGATGTTGTCACTAGGAAATGGATCAGGCATGTTCAATTATACTACTTGTTATTTCATTAATTCAGTAGAAAGACTTTGAATTTAATTATACATGTTCTCTCTTTTGTTAAATTGATTTCAAATTGAATGTTATTGATATTTTCTTGTTTTCCGGTGTTCCAATCACTCAGAATAAGACCAGCTGGTGATCCACCTTCTCCTAGGGCAGCTCACGCAGCTGCAGCTGTTGGCACCATGGTTGTCTTTCAGGTGATTAGAACTTCACTTGTAATGAGAAAAGATTGGCTTTTTATAGTTCTTTTGGTTTTATCTTTGATGGGTTCGTGCTGCATTGTTAGGGGGGAATAGGTCCTGCTGGTCATTCAACTGATGATCTTTACGTGCTTGACATGACCAATGACAAATTCAAGTGGCATCGGTAGGCTTCTGGAATTGCCAGCTTTTTCGGCTTGCTTGTTGAGTTTTCTTTACATTCGACTTTACTACTGTTGTTTCAATGTAGAGTTGTCGTTCAAGGACAGGGTCCTGGACCTCGATATGGTCATGTAATGGACTTGGTTGCCCAAAGATACCTTGTTACTGTCAGTGGAAACGACGGTGAGTCCAGTTTTCCTGTTTAGCTTATCATTTGGGTTTGTTGTTTTTCTTCTTCTCGTTTTTGTGATAGCTATTGGTTTCTTACTATCGTAAGAGATATTAATTATGGTTACCAACTACACTATTAAGTTACGTGTTAGATAA
Organism: Panax notoginseng; assembly: GCA_016801055.1. Taxonomy (NCBI): domain Eukaryota; kingdom Viridiplantae; phylum Streptophyta; class Magnoliopsida; order Apiales; family Araliaceae; genus Panax; species Panax notoginseng. The sequence goes on along the minus strand of CM029015.1, from coordinate 224,148,484 downwards.
TAAGTTACAATGATTTACTTAAATAAATTTCTAGGTTAGCAATGCCCATCTTAAGGTTTGGTAGCTTGTATCGTGCTGTTTTTTTATATATATATCAAATACGTCATAAAGCGGCGTAGCAGTTGGAGTTGTAATGGTTGTATGCTGCAATTATACAGTCAATGACTGTTCTTCTTATTGTAGGCTAAATGAGGTAATTATCCTTGATAAACCTCCCTTCTTTCTTTAAGTGTTCAATATTAATACGAATATATAACTCCATGGGAGTCTCATTGATAAAGTTCCTCTAACTTTTTAGAATAAAAGACACTTTGCACCCCAAACCAATGTTCTAAAAGGCGCTAGGCGGGAGGCGGGTGGCCGCTGGGGGCCTAGCGCCTAGGGGGCCTGGGCGGGGTCTAGGCGAATTTTTTTATTTTAAGTCAATTTTAATATTTTATTTTACATTTATCCAAACAAAACAATAATATAAAGCAAAACAATCTATAATAAAGATAATAAAGGCCTTTGCTTAAAGTTCAAACACATATCCATATTGTCAATGTCAAAGTTCAAACGCAAACATGTAATTGTTGAAAGTTCAAATATATTTTTAACGTATTAGTTTTATTCATAAACAAGATTGCTATTAAATAATAAAATTTAAAATTCAAGAATTCAATTCAATATTAAAACTTAAGAAATCAAATATAAATTTAAGAATTATATTGAATTAAACTAAATATTACAAATGTATCATCATTAATATAATGTGAAGTTGGTACAAGTTCAAAAAATTACAACTATAATAAAATTATTCATTTTGACTTGATATTGTTCACTACTTGTTAATTTGATATGTTACAACATGCATTATAAATATGGTAAATAATTATAAAAATAAATATATCAAGATCTGGTTTGAGTAGTTATTAAAATAAAAAAAACATCTCTGCGTAGACTTCACCTAACTCGCCTAGTCCCCGCCTAATTTTAACTCGCCTAGTCCCCGCCTAATTTTCTAATGGGATTTTTTGTTGCCCTGGGTCTGAATGAGGCGCCAGAGGGCCTAGAGCTTAGGTGGGGCGCTAAGAGCAGGCCTAGCGCCTAGGCGGGGCGCCAAGGGGGAGCCTAGCGCCTAGGCGGACTTAGGCGGGGATTTTTAGAACACTGTCCCAAACTTTATACAAATGTTGAAGTTTGCACCCCAAACTGAAAAATGTGTCTAAGTACACCCCAAATTTCAGTTAACAATAGGCACACTTTCTTCAGTTAACCAGTCAAAAGTGACCGGCTAAGTTTGTAATGTTTATTACAAAGGGGCACTTTTGGTAGTTTACATTTATGCCAAATTTGTGTTAATTATGCTTCCTCCTCATCAGTGTCTTCGTCCTCTCTGTAAACCCCACCACCACTCTTCCTCTTTTCAATCCCACCACCATCTCCCACCTTGGCAACACCACCCACCTACTCCACGCCTTCTCCGCCACCCCCAAACTCCCCTTCCGTCCTACACTCCCACGGTACCTCCATCACCTCCTTTTCTCTCTCCTTTGACCTACACACATGCAAAATTGCCATCGTTGTCGCCGGCGACACCTCACCAACCTTCATCCTAACAACCGTAACCCTCACTCCTGCAACATTCTCTTTACCCACCACATCCCCATCTTTCCTCTCCAATTCCTCAAAAACCTTACTTTTAGCCCTATCTGAACCCGCCATTACCAAGGCCTTTTCCAACCCCACATTCTTCACCTCCAAATCCTGATGTTCAAGTGCTTGTCTATAATACATAAACGATAAACAATCATGCGGAACAATATAATCAAAGCTCTCCCACCTCCGTTCCTTTCGCCGGCGAGGAAAATCCTTAATAGCTCGGGCAAGTTACTGTGCCCCCTTTCCATCAAATTTCATCTCCACAATCAACCATGCCGCCGTCGCGCGCCGCGTGATGCTCAGCAAACGAATTTCATACAACAATGCATCGCCACCCAAATCAAAATAACACAAAATTTCAGGGTTAATTTCAGACTGAACTAACGAGTCTCTAACTTGAACGGTGACTACAAGGCGGTTCTGTTCAATGCCAGAAATTCCAGTGATTTCTTCAATGGTGGGAGGATTGAATCCTTCCTGGGTAAGGGAGGGAATTAAAGGGGTGTAATCAAACCATAGGTCGAGGCGATTGGCAAGGATTTCAAGGCGGCCATTGGCGTCAAGGGAGCGGAATTGGGGCGGAATAGAAGGGGATGGCCGAAAAGGCTGGTAGAGCTGTTGTTGAGGTGTGTTTGATTTAGATGGGATGATTGTGGCTAAAATTGGTTTGGTACAATGGGATTTTTGTGGGGGAAATTGGGGATTGAGAGCAATTGCCTGGTGGCGAAGAGAAGGTGAAGAAACAGGAGAGGAATTTGTTGATGAAGAAGATATGGAAAAGACTTAAACACCCTTCCAGATCCATACGTGTGCCTTAGCCAGTCACTTTTGACCGGTTAACTGAAGAAATTGTGTCTTTTGTTATGTATAACTGAAGTCTGGGGTGTACTTAGACACTTTTTTTAGTTTGGGGTGCAAACATCAATATTTGTGTAAAGTTTGGGGTGCAAAGTGTCTTTTAGTCAACTTTTTAATTTATAGCAACCAGGACCGCATCCTATAGGGATCATCGAGTCAATAGCAATAAGCTCCATTTGAAGAGGCTCATATACTAAACATCGTAAAATAATATTGAGAGTGGGAGATTCAATTAACCGATATTCAGAAGCTGAAATTTCACCAATACCAGCAATAGGTTTAACCAAGGCATTTACAATTACAACACGACCTATTAGGCCTCACTCACGGGTATCTGAGCAATTCTTGCTGTTACTTTTACAGAACTAACTTCTTGTATCAGCAAATCATCGTCCATTAATACAACGATTGAGACGTGGTAATTCATATATTTTAGTCATGGTTCGAAATTGCGTTCGAGGCGTAAGCCTTGAGACACGCCTCAAAGCGAGACGGTAATTTACTATGGCGAGGCTTAGGCCTCAAAGGGAAATACAGAGGCTTGCGCCTCATTAGGTTGAGGCTTACGCCTCAGTGCGTTTCGCCTCAAGGCCTTGATTTGAATTAAAAAAAAATTCAAAAAATTGTGAATCTCTTTTAACTGTGAAACAAATGTTAATCTCTAGTTGCTTTAAGGATTATATGAAACTTCAAAGTGATGGATATTCTTTTGGTTGATGAATGGAAGGACACTTATATGCAAAACAAGTGAAGGAGGTGAGATAATCTGTCACTCGTCGTTCATTGATCGTGAATGTTCTAGTAGCACTTGTTCATTTCCTTAATCCTTCTTTTGAACATTAAAATACATACTTTGGCATAATATTTTTTGATTTTGTAAGTAACAAATTTTAATCTTTGATACTACAATATGATATTTTTAATTTTATCTATGGGAAAAAGCACCTTTACCCCACTGTGGTAGTCGTGTTTTAAGCATTGAACCACTGTACTTTAAAATAATTCAGTTGGCACACTGTGTTTTTTTAAAAATTGTTAATCAAGTCATTCTGTCCAATTTTGCTCACGAGCATTAAGAAATTGGATCAATTTTCTTACGTGACTTTTGAAAAGAAAAAGTTATTTCCTACGTGGCAAGCCAGTCAGCCAAATTCCTAGTACTTGAAAATTCGTGGGATCCAACAAGCCAAATTATTCATCTCCGCCTTCACTTTCTTCCTCCCCTCCGCCAGCTTCTGCTCCACCTCTGCCTGCGTATGCTTCTTCATCTGGTTCAGCGCTGCCGATATCTCCGCCCTGGCCGCCCTTATCACCACCGTTGCCTGTTCCTCCAACTGCTTCACATCCGCTTAGGTGTCCTTCACGCCGCCTAGCTTCTGCTTGATCTCGATATCCCGATCGTCCATGAATTTGCCTAGTGGAGAGTAATAGACCTTGCCTAGGGTGAACATGAGGAACAAAAACTCGGCCATCATGATTGGAAGGGTGAGATCGAAGTCGAATAGTTGGGCTTTTTCGAATTCCTCGGCGAGGAGTGGGGGCGGGGAGGAGAGCGAAGAGACAACGATGGCGGCGAGGGAGGTTGCGGCAGTGGACGAGAGAGGGAGGAGTTTGGTGGGGGAGGGGAGTTTTGGGGTTTGGGATTTGGGGGATTTTGGGTATTTCCTACTTGTAAGCTGTGTTTTTTTGTTTTTTTGTTTTGGCTTAATAAAGTAGCAGCAGCTGCTCCAGCAGCCACCACTCCATTCAATTCTAACTACCAAAAAGGGTGTTCTTCATCTTCTTCATCTACGTATGTTGTATTAAAAGATTAAAGGTGTGTGTATCTATCTATAGATCTAGTTTTCCTTTACGATAACTACATCTTTTTTGTTTTTATGTTTTTTTTGTTATTTGGTTTGTTTTAGGTTTTATTTTGTTTTTGTTTTGTTTATATTTTTATGTTTTAGTAGGTTTTAATAGGTTTTTTTTTGTTTTAGGTTTTAATAGTATGTTTTTTTTAGTTTGTTATGTTTTAGTATGATTTGGGTTTTTGATTTAGTATGTTTTATGTTTTGTTTTTAGGTTTTTTATTCTTGTTTGGTTATGTTTAATGATTTAAAGAGATAAAGGAATAGAAAAAATTATAAAGAAAATGAATTAAAATATTTATTTTAATTTTATTACTATTTTAATCATTTTTTGCCACATAATTAATGATTTTATTTTATTCTTTTTTTGTGTTTCCACATGAGAAAATAAATATTTTTTGATTTTTTTTTCAATGCCACATCTGAAAATATTTGACGTTCTTGGACGGAATGACCTAATTAATTTTTTTTTAAAAACACAGTAGGCTAATTGATATTTTTAAGTACAGTGTCTCAATGTTTAAAACAAGACGAACACCGTGGGGTAAAGGTGATTTTCCCCATTTATCTATCTATTATATAATAGATAATGGGTGAGAAATAAAATTAACTGTCTTCTTAAGGCGGCACCACATGTAACTTTCTTTTTCTCTCCTACATTTTATTTTATTTTAAAAATTCTCACATTTTATAATTTAATTTATTGTATACACGTTATGTGTATCACAAATACTAGTGGATTTAAATCAAAGTGGCGAGGAGCGAAAGGCGCAAAAATGTAAAAGAAAAGGACAAGATTGTAGGAATAGAAATAGCCTCCTCCTATGAGAAGATGCGGGCCTCATTGGGTTATTTATGTCTTTTATAACCTTGATTATAATGATGGATTATTTTATGATTTTATTAACATTTTTTTATAATTTTTTGAGGACTTTTAGATTTTCAAATCGAGGTTTACGCCTCACTCCGCCTTGAAGCTTACGCCTCGTCTTGTCCGGAAAAAAACACGGCGTACCGCTTGTAGCTTTTTCAAACATTGATTTTAGTCGCTTTATGCCAAGATTGCAGGAAGATTACTTAATTCCAGGTTAAAAAAAAATGGCAAAACTAAAGAAAATCCCTTTGTAGTTGACACGTTTTACTTATTACACCATTAAACTTTTAAAAATTCAAAGTAGCCCATTGAACTTTGTAGTTGTCCATCGAATTTGTTCAGATTATTTCAAACAAAACCAAGGAAAACCCCACTATAGTTGGGACATTTTACTTATTACATTCTTAAACTTTTAAAAATTGAAATTACCCATTGAACTAATTAAAATTTTGAAATTACACCATTACGTTTATAAGATTGAATGGACGTCTATTATTTATCTATATGGCATCATGAAGAAAATAATAATATTAAAAAAGAGCTTAGAATAGTGACACGACGTTAAAAGCAAATACTTTTTCTCCCATTCTTCTCTTTCTACATAATTAAGAAACTGTCTTCTTTGTCATCCACCATCACCATCGTAGACCACCACCACAGTAAGCCACCACCATCAACACCAACATAGAAATAATTGAACTAACTAACTTGGTAGAACCTTTAATTCATAAACTTAACATCTCATGGACTCCAAAGTGAAAACATTAGTTAAAATTTACAAACTAACCGGAATTATCCTATAGATTTGTACTTCAGATTTATGAAATTGATGAAATTAATGATGTTATTTGGCCAAATTAAATATACCCAAATTTGATTCTTTTTCTTGATATTCAATTTATTCAAAGAACATCATTAATTTGATTATATACACCACCATTTTCATAGACAGATGCAGAGGAGTTTAGAACCCTAACTGCTACAATAGGTATGTTTTCTTCTTCATTTTATCAATTTTCTCTTCCCGATCCTCCTTCGCCTACCTTTTGCAATCACAATTTCAAGAGCCCTAGTCGCCTCTATCACAGGCCCGATTCTATTTACCAAAATATAGCCCCAACATCCCAAATCAGCCTCTATTTGCCCAATTACTAGCTCCAACCCCGCTGCAATATCAACCCACATAGCATATATCAAAAAAGTGGAGAAGAAGTGAACCAGATAGCAGCGCACCTCACACCGTCGTTAAAAGCTTCAACACCAAAGGAGCTATCGCCACCATCCTCCAACGTCGCCACCACCACAATTAGCCTCCTTTGTCGCCGCCGTCGCCGCCACATGGAGCCTCCACCGTTGCCTCACCTTGTGCCACCGCCTTCTCCTACACTTGATAGGTTTTCTCTCGTTTATTTTATTTAGGCTTTGGAGACGTGCTTGGGAGATGGGTTGATTTTACTGCCTAATCAACGTGGGAATGACACATGCCATTTTCTTTTCTTTTTTTCACTAGCCACGTCTAAAAAAATTTGAGTTAATTTGACAGACATCTAATCTTATTAACGGAATGATGTAATTTCAAAATTTTTATTAGTTCAATGGGGTAATTTCAATTTTTAAAAGCTTAATGGTGTAATAAGTAAAAAGTGTCAACTATAGTGAGATTTTCCTGAAAGAAGCCAATTTGACGGGCGTCCAATCTTATTAACGGAATGGTATAATTTCAAACTTTTAATTAGTTCAATGAGGTAATTTGAATTTTTAAAAGTTTAATGGTGTAATAAGTAAAACGTGTCAACTACATTGGGATTCTCCTTAGTTTTGCCCAAAAAAATACATATAAAATGAGGAAATGCTTAGTTTAAATTAATATGTAATATATATATATATATATATATATATATATTGTTATTATTCAATTTCGTTCTATTTCAATGACAACGTTCAATGACAAAAACCTTTCGATTTTTATGAAAAAGATATGTAATCCCTTAAATATTTCAAAATTCTATTACCCAGTAAATAATAGCCAAAAGCTACGTGAGCTATTTTGGAAAAGAATGAAAAGATTAAATAATAATTTCTAAGGTTTGACACTGTTTATGATGATCTTAGCCGTCCAAAAGTAACCCTCAATATCCCGATTCCTGTGAGCGAACTGGTGGCAGAAGAGAGTTTTGGAGTAATATTTCATTGATGCACCTTGGCTAGTAAAACACCTAGCTAATGTTTATCTAGTTTGAGGTCAGGTGACCATGTCACTTATCAAGAAAAAGGAAAAAAAAATCAGGTGACCACAAATGGATCCTGCACAACACAGGAAAGAGTTTAAGAAAGAAGGTAAAAGGGATTTATTGCTGTTGTGTAGTTTATAAATTCAGGTCATTGTTCACTTCTTTTTAGTTGGGGAAAGCTTATGGTCTTAATTGCACAATGGATTAATTGCCACGATCATTTCTCCTGAGTGGTTGATGGTCCCTTCCTTCTTTTCCTATTTTCTGGTATTTTCGGGGATATAGTTACGTGTATGGTAGGTCTCATTTGTATCATTTTTGTAACCTATAGTTGGAATCAGAAGAATTTTTCCATGTAGGCAACAATCATATGTGACTTGAACCATCTAAGGTAGGTTTCACGGTTTAATTGTAATCAACCCAAGTTTCGCATTTTCTACGATGGTTTCTCCTGCACTAAAGTCAGTTCCCCAGTGTGACCCTATTTTGTGAGTCAGCTGGACGTTGGTGGCAGAAGAGGTTTCGGGGTAAAGCATCACTGACTCTCCTTGGTTTGTCAAACATCTTCGTTATTGATTATGTAGTTGAAGGTCACTTAATGACAGAATAACCCCACTCAAAATAGGAAGAGTCTTACGAATGAAGGTAGAAAGTAGAAGGTAAAAGGTAAATTGATACAGGGTTCTATATTCATCTATAAAAAAAATTCCAAATTTGATTTGATTGATTGTAACAGACCCCTTCAAGTATTAGACTATTCCTCAATCTTATAAGAATCAGTGCGAACAAGTAGGGAGGAAAATTGCTGGCAGGAGATGGTCGCATGGTCCTATTATGAAGCTCATCCAATACCTTTCGGTTGTTGATGTCATGGACAGATTCACCATGATACCTTGCTATAGTCGACAGTGCAGCCAGATTTTCTGTTTAGCTTCTCGCTTGAGATCATTTGTTCACATTTCGTCAATTGGGAAAAGCTAGTGGTCATACTCTCTTGAAAGAAATCAATCAGGTTACTTGTATGAGGTTACCTCTCAGAGAGTAACTAACAACAATTGACTTGGTAGTCTGACTTATATGATATGTTCTTATATTGCAATGGAATGAGGAATGATTGTATTTATTACTCACTGATGATGAGATAGTTTCCTAGATCATTTCTCCTCCGAATACAGGTCATTCCTACTTTCGTATGTCCTTTTGTGAATATAGTTACTTGCTTGATGGGTCACATTTATTTTTGATTGAACTCACTAATTTTGTTTTATAATCATTTTTAGTGTATATTGCCAAAACCAGCAAACCCAACTAGTTTGGGACAAAAGGCATTTTTGAGTTGACTTGGGTATTACCAGATCCACCAAAGTTATTTCAATTATCTGGGGTGGGATTCATGAAGTAAATCATGATTTATCAAGGTTTGAGATTGTTATGATAATGTCCCCTTCCTAATATCAAACCGTTTTTTGTGTCCATTCTTATGATTGAGCTGATGGCAGAATAGGTGTTTGTAGGAAAACTATTTGATACCCCTAGTTGAGTATAAAAGATGTGCTTTATTGATTGAAAAAGAAGAGGGAGCATGTTACCGTAGAATCCTACTAAGAAGCCAAATGTAATCTTTATGAAATCATTGACGGCCTCTTGTAGTATAGTATCTTCCCTCAACATGATATCAGTAGTCCTGTCGTGAAGCTTAGCGAATAGCTTTTGCTCCTTAAAACAAGGACATATTTTGATTTGATGTGCTCTTTCAGTTGAATTGGAATTGATTTTTTTTGGTAAATTTTTGGTCATATTGGATAAGTTCTAGTTATTTTAATTGTTCCTGGAATGGAAATGTTTTGAAAGAAAATTTCTATCCTTGGCATAACAAAAGCTCCAGGAAATGGTGGTATTAACCTCATGTGACTATGGGATTACCCTACACATGTTCTCTATTTCAGGGTTACCCTACACGTTCTCTATTTCAGGGGTTACCCTACACACATTCTCTATTTCAGGGGTTACTCCAGAACAAGTAGGTTGAAGGACAATCAGTTTGGGGCCTTGCATTTACCTCTGGTTCATAGGGACCACCTTTTAGTTCTCATTACAGTTGTGCCTTTTATGTCTATGATTAAGGTTGAGACGAGATAATCTTTAGTAGATACAGGCTTGTCTCAGCACCTATTTCCTCAACGCAAACATAAAGTAATGCATGCGCATAAGAGAAGTATGTTTGTACATCTTTGTCATACTTAAAAGTAATTTATATTTTCTCCAGGAAAAAGAGTGCTCTCAGATGCTTGGGCTTTGGATACTGCTCAGAAACCATATGCATGGCAGAGGCTCAATCCCGAAGGCGATAGACCTTCTCCTAGAATGTGAGTTATATTCTGGTCACGAAGTTACTGTTTGCTTTGCCGAATGGTGTGCTGAGAAAGCTGTTTTAATTTAGAATTTCTCTTTTGTTGGCTTGCACATGGAAAATGTAGGTTACCTAGTGACTTGTTAGGCACTTATTCTAAGGTAGAGTGTAGATTTTTAATACCTAATCTAATGTAGAACGTTGAATGTAGATGTTTAATACCTAATCTTTCTTTGATATTTTAACACCTTCCTTATTCTAGGTAAAACAAATTAAAGTGAAGTTGTCATTTCTCAAAGAGCTTCGTGTTCCTTACTGATCATCATTCTTTTTTTCCTCACAGCTTCATCTTTCTTTTCGTGGTCATAGCCTGTACCATGCACATTATCCCCAGAAGGAATAATATATCTCAATATTTACTCTAGAGGAACCTGAATTAGATATTTTGGTTGTATGTAGCTGTGCCCTTTAATTTTCTAATATTTTTCCAGATTTTTGCTGTAATGTTCTAAATGGAGTGTTTCTCTGTTTCCAAATGGTATCAAACTTCTACCCCTGGCTGTGATGGCAAATCTTCAGTATACAATTCAATTCTTTCCCTTCTTTCGTGCTGTACAATACTTGCCACTGCCAAACTTTAATTCATTTGGTCCACCTGTTAGCAGTTTTAGAGACTTAGCACACGTCATTGATTTGCGTTGGAGTTACACAGTAATAAATTGCAGTGGTTCGGTCATTGAAACTTTAATAGATCTGTAGTCACTTGAATTAAATTTTTTCTCATGTCAACTACAAAATTATGAACACCTGTATTCTTACCAGCTGTTAAGCTTTTTATGTTATTTTTTGTAGGTATGCAACAGCCAGTGCCCGTTCGGATGGCATGTTTTTGCTTTGTGGGGGAAGAGACACCTCCGGCACGGTATGGTTTATTGAAATGATGGATTTGGCTCCCCTCCAGTACATTTTTCCATCAATTCTATCCCATTAGCTATTATTTTTATCTTAATATTTTTGTTAGTAATGATCAAACTGTAAATAGATACTTCATGATAATGAGATCAGTTTTACAAAAATTTAGAATTATTGAATACTTTTTTACGGTTACAAATGAACAAGAAATTTTAACCATTAAAATTGTAATGAAAAATGTTTATATTCATCAAATGTTGAAAAAGTGTCAGATTACTTATATTTTGGAGTAATGATACAACTCAATACTATAAATCAAATGATAGGTGTTATTAAATATATAAATTTTTGGTGTATTGGATGAAATTGGAGGGAAGAAGGTGTATTGGGGGGGAGCCAAGCCCTGAAATGATGATCCTTCCTAAAGTAACCTGACTGTGTTGAATCAACTTATGATTTCATAAATATGGTCAACAGTATATTTATTTATTTTTGGATTGAAATTATATATTACAGATATTTTACTCGATATGATTGTCTGTGACTGCTGATTGTATATGGCCATCCGCAGCCACTGGCGGATGCTTATGGACTGCTTATGCATAGGAATGGCCAGTGGGAATGGACTCTTGCACCTGGGGTTTCTCCTTCATCAAGGTATCAACATGCTGCGGTAAGTCTTGCTTGCTCATTTAGCAAGTTCTTTCGGCTTTCTTTCTTCTTCTTCTTCCTCTTTTCTGCAGTTTTTGTTTTCTGTATGGATGTAAAGTATTCTGACGATGTTCTTGAGGGGGTAAACTTTCTATAAATTGGTATTATATAATAATGGCTTCAGGTCCTGTTCTGTTAGGTTGACAGTTTAATCTTCTATTTATAGTTTTCGCTACCCAACTTCAGTTTACTTTGCTGGTATCAGGTATTTGTGGGTGCTAGATTGCATGTTACTGGAGGTGTTCTTAGGGGAGGACGAGGAGTTGATGGTGAAGCCGCTATTGCAGGTAAATATTTGGGATTAGGTTTTTAGTTAATTAGCATTGATGCTTGTGCATATTGCTATTTGATAAATCCTAAACCATTCTCTTGTCAATGATATTTATGTTATGGAAGTATTGGATACTGCTGCTGGAGTTTGGTTAGATAGAAATGGACTGGTTACTTCTCCACGCACCAGTAAAGGGCAGACTGAGCAAGATCCTTCTTTGGAGCTCATGCGTCGTTGTCGCCATGCAGCTGCATCTGTTGGTGTTCGTATATATATTTATGGCGGTCTCAGAGGAGGTACTGTCTGTTAGTAGTAAATGCAGATGTGGATTGTCTAACTAAAACCTTAACTACATAATCAAGTACTTCCTCCGTTTCTCAGAGTGCACCTTTTTTGGAGCGTTTTGGCACTGATTTATGATGTGCCAAAAACATAATTTATATATTTTTACGGTCGCAGTATATATGTATATTATATTTTCCACTATACTAAAGGTAGTTGAAGATATAATGTATCAAAGCATGTTGGTTTGTCTTAAAATCTTTGCAAAAAAGAAACAAAAGCAGGACACTTAGCGAAACGGAGATGGTATTCAAGGATGGAAGCAACAACTGTGTTGACTATTTTTTCTGTTATTATCTGTATTACCGTACTATTCCATGCTCTTGCAAGTTGTATCCTGTTCAGTTGATAGTAGTAAAAGTTGAAGGGACTGATTTCAATTAGTTATCTAATCGTGTGGAAGCATTGTTACTATAATGTAATCCATTTGATATTGTATCTACTGCCAACCCATTTACTTCCCAAATGTTTATTGATTGTTGATTGTTTTACAGGTTGTTTATATTTACTAGAATTGAAACTATTTGAAGAGCCCATATGCTTATTGAAGTGAATCAAACGGCATGCTTAGTTTAACATTTCTGTAACAGTATATTAGATTTTTTTTATAATAACGATAACGTACAAATTAATCAGCTAAATAAAATTTAATAATATTAGGTAGTAGTTGGGTTTTGGGAAAAGTTAGAAAGAGGTTGAAGGAGAAAGATGGTGTTAACTAAACATCCCAAATTCGGAGTGGCTCTTTACATGGTAAATGAACCACATTAATAGGTTTCGAAATTTATAGATGACATTGTAGGTAATTTTTACATGAAAAGTTACGGAAGTGTTTTTATGTACAGCTTAAGTGAAGCACCATGCCTTATCCACAAAACACTTCTCATGCGGCAATTTAGTCCATTTAAGGCCAATTGTTTTTTAGGCTACATACATCCTTCCGGCTTTAAATCCAGACTTTAAAGGAAAAATATTAATATTATTCCTTATTATCTACTTAACTGGGTGAAAACAAAATTAGTAATTATAGGGGTGTAATTAAGTTGATTTTAAAATTTTGGGCAAAGTGTAATATGTTCAAAAAATAGGGAATAAAAGGTAACATCTTTACAAATCTACTCAAGTTCTGTCATAAGAAATTCCCTTCTTCGGCCTTCAATTTTATTCGCTATACAGAAAGTGCTGACATTATTAATTATTTTCATTCTTTGGATTGATATCAATTTCCTCACATATTTAATATAGGTCCTAGTTATTATCATCATGATCGAACTTAACCCAGCCTATTGTATCTCCATTGAAAAAAATATTGGAGATGATAATCTGTTAGTATCTATAATTAAAGAATAACCAGTGGTCTTCAATTCATATTTCATATAGTAGAAAGCAGAAAAAAGAGAGAAGTACAACTCAAAAAAACAATTAAGCTTGTACCAAAAAACCTTTTCTTTTATTTTATTGTTCTTTTCTTTCTGTACTCCTTGGAACAAAATGCATTCAAACATTTCTTTGTGAGTATTTCACTCGTATGTTTCTGGAGTTCCTTTTTTTTTTGTAGTGTATAAATATTAAAGAGTGGAGAAGAAATCATCTTCTAAATTAGGTCTGATGGTTTATGCTTTGAAATGGTATTCGGATGTTATGCATTTAAATTGTAATGGCATCTGGCATCTGGCATCTGGCATCATACTTACATTGTAGTAATAATACCGCCACTACATTTCCCCCCCTTCTTAGTTGGTTTCCTTTTTTGAATGATTGATGAGGCTTAGAAGAGTCAAGAGCAAGTTATGTGTGCTTCTTTTTCCTTTTCCTTGTTTTGAGAAATAACACGAGCTTTACTTTCCATGGTGCAGATGTGTTGTTAGATGATTTTCTTATTGCAGAAAATTCACCATTTCAGTCCGACACTAATTCTTCTGGCTCAACTATGACAAGCCCCATAGTGAACCATTCCAATTCCACACTTAGTCCAGATGGCAGATCTCAGATTCCCTCATCTGGTGGCTCAAGGTTTATTATTATTATTATTATTATTATTATTATTATTATTATTACATGTTTTAATTATTATTTTGACTTTTTTCTCTCTTTAATATAATGATGTCTGCATGGCAAAGAATCTTAACGTTCTTCATGGATTATGGGTGATTAATTATGTAGTTAGATTTGGGTTTCATTGGATTTTATTGTTGTAATTTTATATTACTGGGGATTATAAGATATCTAGCTTAATTTTGTTATCTGAGTATATATGGTATCTACATTCTAGCATAAATTTGTTTAGGTAATTAAAATTATTTTTTATGCTATTTGTGGTAGCCATAGTTCAAAGTTTTGGCGTATCGGCCAACATTTGGCGTATTGGACTGGTTTCAGCCCTTGCCGAACTGCATCATGTAAAGGTTTATTTTGGTGTTGCACAACGGTTCAGACCAAATCGTGGGAGTAATTTCAATGTAAAGGGGAGAAACACAACACACACAAAAAATGTATTTAATACATTTTAAGTAGTACTTAATTAGTATTAAAGACTAAAATAAAACTAGTATTCAAGTTAACTACAACTTATAAAATTGTACTTAAACTAGTGAGCAAAAATACATTTATACATACTATATAGTACCTAACTAGAGCTTAAAAAAATTGTAGCCATTTTACTTAGAAATAAAAATATATCTATATATATTTATACATATTAATTGAAAAAAGTTGTACCTATATATTATCTAGTTAAGTATAACTTGAAAATATCTTAAGAAAATTTTGGCATCTTCGGTTGAGGAATTTGTTTTAGAGTAACCAAAAGGAATCATTGATTTTCAAGGCACAACAGACGTTGACTGTCTTCCAACCAAATTTAAAGACAACAGAAAATCAGGAATCTTTCCGTCTTCAATGATTGAAGAAAATGTGTCCTTGGGAACATCTTTCTTGAATCAATGTTAAGCAATAAATATTTGGTTATTCTTTAATACCACTTCAATACTTGACGGCGAGTTGTTCTCAATGGTGGGAAGAATAATTGGGATCATATCAAAAGATCTAATTCTTCGTGGATTATGATAGATTAGTTATTTAATTAATTTTGACAACAAAGTAAGTCTTTGAATTCCAACCAATCACATAAATACTTAAGGTTAGTTTGGAGAGTATGTTTGGTATTTGCTTTCTAGTATAAGTTGGTTTAGGGAATTAGATTTATTTCCTTAACTGTGTACTTGTCCTTGTGTTATTAGGGTTTTTATTACTTTGTAAGTATTGTATATCCTACAAGTTTAATGGAGCTTTTTATAAGTAAATAGTTTTATTAAAGCTCCAAGAGGGGGCATCACGGATCTCTTTTGAGGGTGAAGCACTTTTTTTCACCTGTTCTTATCTATGTGTTCTTACACTTTGTCACTTATGCTATATTTTTGTATGACATTTCAACTCTGCTTCCTAATAATTGAGTACCATTCACCTTTGTCAGCATGGACAGAAATTCTATGGAGAAACTGGCTGAGGCTTCTGCTGCGGAAGCTGAGGCTGCTACTGCTGTCTGGCAAGCTGTACAATCATCATCTGGCACTCCTGAAGAAACATCTGTGTCAGATGACAACTTACAAGCTGCGGAGACTACTTCAGAGGGTAGTGACACTGAGGCAGATGTTCGACTTCACCCTAGAGCTGTATGTATCTTCTGAACTTTTGTTGTAATATAGGGTTCATTCCCTCTACAAGCTGAAAAATTCATGCTGTTGTTTATTCTGCAGGTAGTGGTTGCCAAAGAGACTGTAGGGAACCTAGGCGGAATGGTAAGGCAGTTATCCCTGGATCAATTTGAGAATGAGAGTAGACGAATGGTACCATTGCAAAATGACTTGTCATATCCTACCAAAAAGTTCACGAGGCAGAAATCTCCACAAGGCTTGCATAAGAAGGCACGCAACACTAAACTGCTATGCTACTGTCCTTTTCTTCTTTATCTTTTCCATAGGAGAAAAGATATGAATTGTTCTCGGGTTATTAATTTATTATATGTTTTCTTGGCAGATTATATCTAATTTGCTTAGGCCTCGAAATTGGAAACCACCTGCGAATAGGAGGTTTTTTCTGGATTCTTATGAAGTGGGTGAGCTTTGTTACGCTGCTGAGCAGATCTTCATGCATGAGCCTACAGTTCTTCAGTTGAAAGCTCCTATCAAAGTTTTCGGTGATCTTCATGGACAATTTGGTGACTTGATGCGGCTATTTGATGAATATGGATTTCCTTCCACGGCAGGGGATATAACGTAAGTTGAAACTGGAGTTTATGCTGTAGGAATTTATATCTTCCAGGCTTCCAACTTTATGAGCTTGTGAAGCATAGAATTGTGTATACTCTCAGTTATGTTGTTACAGTCTAGTCAGTAGACTGGTGGATACATCCTGGTGCACATGCATAGATTCACAGTGATTGTGGGCCTAGAAGCCCTAACTCAGCTTCCATCTGACAAATATTTTAGAGAGTTGTACCAGGTCTGTAAACCCCCCCCCCCTGTTTTATGTGTTTGGTGGGTAGACGACTAAGATGAGCAATGGAGTATAGCTTTCTGTACTTTACAGTTTACAAAAGCTGACCTGTTATATTCCATGGCCCCTCAGATTTAGATCATCTCTATGTAATCGTTTGTATTACAATTAAACTGGTACTCTGTTCTCTATTTGCTGATAAAGTTTCTAAAAGCAATTCTATCCAATTTGTTATATACCTTTTTAGAAGTCCCTAATGTTTTGAAGTATTTCAATGTTGACACACACATTATTGATTATTTTAAAATCGCTCGTGTTTAGCCCATCCCTTTTGCCCAAAAAATAAAAGAAAAGAAAAATCTCTTTCCATATAACCAAAAACTTTAATTCCCAAAATTTAATTCAAACAAAATTGCATAAATCCCCTAATTCAATGTTTCACACTTAAATTTTCACTATGTTCTTAATTGTTTTAGTTGGATATAATGTTATTCCCGTATTGCATTGATCAATTAACTGAATTCTCCCTGACATATACTTTATTTCTTCAATTCGAAACTGAGATTTTGAGCGACGAACTTTGTTATCCTTCTGCTGTTGAGTGTTTAATACCAACTCTGTTCTATGTTTCAGTTACATTGATTATTTGTTTCTGGGAGATTATGTTGATCGAGGACAACACAGCTTGGAGACCATCACTCTGCTCCTTGCTTTAAAGGCAAAGCTTCTTCCCTAATAATTCTATTACTTGGTACCAGTTTCCGGTGTTACTTTATTTGATGGTGTTGGCCCTTGGTTGTAATATTCAGATCGAGTATCCTGAGAATGTTCACTTGATACGTGGGAATCATGAGGCTGCAGATATAAATGCACTCTTTGGTTTTCGTCTTGAATGCATTGAGAGAATGGTATGAATTAATGTATGCTGTCATTTGTTATTTTGAAGATGTTTTTCTGTTCTAATGGTGAATCGATGTGTAGGGAGAGAATGATGGAATCTGGGCATGGACGCGGTTCAATCAACTTTTTAACTATCTTCCACTTGCCGCCCTTATTGAGAAGAAAATTATATGTATGCATGGAGGCATAGGGAGGTCAATACACTCAGTAGAACAGATAGAGAAACTAGAGAGGCCCATAACCATGGATGCGGGATCTATAATCTTAATGGATTTGCTGTGGTAAGTTTTAGTTCATTTGCACATTTAGGTTGCGTTTCAGTTCTGTTTACACTACTTCATGTTCTTTGCAGGTCTGATCCCACAGAAAATGATAGCGTAGTGGGTTTGAGACCGAATGCTAGAGGGCCTGGCCTTGTCACCTTTGGGGTATGCTTGTTATTATTCTTGCATGTATACATTGAATGCTACTATTATTTCCTTTGTTAAAGACTTAAAGATCCATAATGATTGGTGGTGTTCCAGCTTGACTACAAAACAGTATAATTGTACTCTTTTAGTAATTAATTTCATTGGTAAAGTCTTTAAAATATATTACAAAATTATGAACAAAAGTTAAAACTGCTACCAAAATTATGTTGACGTTGCAAATAAAATTTATTAGAGATCTTTCAGTAAAAAAATATTTTTAACTTTTGTTCACAATTGTGTAATATATTTTAGTGTTTTTTATCCTGATTTTAATAAACCTATTTACTAATTAGTAAATATATTTTTATATTTTTGTAATATAAAAAACACTAAAAATATATTTTATAAAAATATAAATATATTACAAAAATGACAAAAATATATTTCAGTTTTAACTTTTGTTCATAATTTTGTAATATATTTTATTTTTGTAATTAGTAAAATTATACTAATTAATTAATTAATTATATTTTTGTAATTTTATTATTTGATTTAATTACTTGAATTATAAACTACATTCTCCCCCACTATTCAACACTAACAAGATGAGGATAAAACTTGCAAGGGACACTTCATAATCAACAGCCCTCCAATTTAACACAAGTGGCATGACAAATGAATCCAATTCTAAATATTTCATATCATGTATATGCATGACTAGATAATTAGTATTACAGTGTGTACTACATAAATTGTTCGACAAAATTATAACTTTACTTAAAGTTACATTATATAATTAGTACCACTGAGCATTTGATTGATTAATATAACCACTTATTTAAAAGTTTCTAATTAATTGTTCATCATTTTTTGATATATAAACAAATTTAAATTATAGTTTAAAATATGTTAAAACATAACATGAGATTATTTTAAGTTATCCCATGAATAATCCCATAAAAAACAAACATGTGACTATAATTTGAAGAGTCAAGAGTCTGACTTGGGTACTCCTCAATTTTGGGAAATTTGCACACTAAAATGATGTACCAACACTCGTACCCTTGTTCGAGTGAGAGTGTAGGAGATGGATACTTTAGGGCACAGTGAAGAGTAACAAAGGAGTAGCTTTCTCCAATAGTTCTAGTGGACAGGAGTATTGGCTATTGCTTCAAGGGCAATGCTCTTTTCCTTGGAGTACTTGGTTGTTAAATGGCCTACTTTTTTCAAGTAGAAAACAGCACCCCCTTTGAGCAATCTGAGCTACATGTTATTGATCTGAATAAACTAGATATTCAATTGAAGTGACTACTGCCAATAACCTGTATTCTTTCATATTAAAGATACCAATTTAGTAGATAATCGATCAAATGTGATAACTTGAAAAGATTTGGCTTTACATAGGGAATATTGATCTTGGGTTATTTTTCTAGAAATATTGGCTTGAGCAGTTAGGTGAAGGTCATGTGACACTAATAATTCTCTCCTGTATACCTCCCAGATATTAAATTGCTCGTCTCTAGATGTGACTGATGTTAGAAATCAATTTACTACCTTTGTGGTTTTACTTTCAACTTTTGGTATATCCCTAGCATTACAAACCATAATGCATTGACAGTTTGATACTACTTGCAGCCTGATCGCGTCACAGAATTCTGTAAGAGGAACAAGTTACAACTAATAATAAGAGCCCATGAATGTGTTATGGATGGATTTGAACGTTTTGCTCAGGGGCAATTGATCACTCTTTTCTCTGCAACGAACTATTGTGGTAACTGTTGATATATTTGGTATTTAGGGCTAATTTTTTCAGTCTAATTAAAAAAATATGATTCAGGGACGGCCAACAATGCTGGAGCAATACTGGTAGTTGGCAGAGGGCTTGTGATTGTGCCAAAATTGATACATCCCT
>CM029015.1:224111228-224126228 GCA_016801055.1 Panax notoginseng | reverse complement strand
TTCAAATTTTAATTGTGAAAATAAGTTTTTCCTATGCTTTTTTGTGCAACTATTTCTCCTTTCTAGTTTATTACCACCACTTTAAAAATAAGTTTGTAAAATATAAAGCCTAATGTTGCTTAATGAAATGGATTATCAATAACCAAGTAAAACCGCACATCACTTCAAATTGATGAGTTTGAACCTGACCCAGTGCTACCGTCCATATAATCCATATCATATCATATCATATGATGAATTTATAAAACTTTAGGTTACTTAAAATGTGAAAACCTCATTTCCTATCTTATTAATCACATTCCTGAGGCCCAAGGTGGGGTGGTGGGGTGGCGGGGAGGGAAAAATAAGGGAATCAAATCTCCGGCTGCAGTGCCATGAAAGTCAGGCCTGGATGGGTTCCCCTTTCTTCAGCCAAGTGATACAATGTCGACCACTACATTGAGCTGACTGAATCCATTTTGCCAGGGATATGTTCACAGGGTTAGGATAAGTTGCTGATGCTGCAGCAAATTTAGAAGTGAGCTCTCCTGCCAAAACTTTGAACCAATTATACTCTGGCTGCCTCGTGAGTAAATGGATAGTCTGTGTAATCATCCAACCAGGTAGATCTTACGCCTTGCGCTGTAGCTTCAATCTGCACAAATCATAAGCAAGTGTCAACTGATGGACTCACATTGATGAAGGATAATCACATCCCCCGCAATGGAAATTCACTTGATATACACCTCGATCTCATACATGGAAGTGTATGCAAATAGAGCCGCTCATAATAAAGTGCCAAGATCAAGCAAAAGGAAAATATAGAAGGAAACACTAGACCTGGCAAAGTGCGTAACAATCCAACCTACCTAGATTGTTTTTGGGTTGGGCGTCTACTTTGTATGTCATGGGTTAGACATAGTTTGGACTTTATATGGGCTCAAACTAGTTAACAACTTTTACCCTAAACATGTTGACTAACCCCAGCAATGAAGTAATATTTCTCGTCATATTTCTCTTTATAAGTCTATTAAATCGCAGATCAAAATAGAGGTACAACTTAAGACCTACCTACTGACTATTGATTCTTACAGTAACTACACTTTCTCCTTTTTATGCTCAAATTCAGTAATTGCGGAAATAGAGCTAGAATATTACTCTTTTTTGCTTGATAGGGGGTGTTCATTCACCAGCGCAGCTAATAGTGCTCTCTGAATTGAGCTGGATAGCCACCCATCAAACGGCTCTCAAACCCAACTTGTGATGTATCAAGGGGACAAAGTCAAAGCATTTGATCCTTTGCCCCATACTTCGAGTAATGAGATGGCTCCTCCCCACTGATCAAGCAGTGATGCTTTGATAAGCTTAGCTTTAAGCTGCTAACGATCGGTTCAGGTTCAGGTTCAGATAAATCAAGTCCCTTTACTTGGTTCGCAACTACCATAGGGCTGTCAAATATATATAAATATATAATTATATATATATATATATTAAGCTATTAAACCTCGTTTAATAATTTTTGACTGGAATAAACCAGAACATGAAGCAATCTTTTATATAACACAGGATCCAAAATATTGTGTCAAATTATAATTAGCTAATGTTTCACTATACATGAGTGGGCTCAATGGTTATTACCGATTATTACCATACACATAATTTTGTATCATATTCTAGTATCCAATTTTTAGTCACCAGAGCATTATTGCTTTTATAGATTGTCAGTTCCATTCAATGTATGTCTGAACACAACTGCTTTTGCAGTAGTTCACAGGTTCCCTGCTCAATGTAGTTGGTGCATTAGTGGTATTCAGCAAGTCAAGCTTAGAGGGATAGTGTATTAAGGAGTTTAAAATTGAGAAAGTGAAAAAAAAAAATTTAAGGGATAAAAGGTGAATAAAAAAGTTAGAGAGAAGGTGAATCAAAAAAGTAGAGAGTGAATTCAAAGTTTTTAGAAAAGAAAGTGGATAAGAGAGAAAGTGAGAGGAGATGAAAAAATTTAGACAGAAAATGAATAACAAATTATAGAGAGAAAGTGTGTAAAAGAGTTTAGAAAGAGAGAGTGAGAGGACGATAGAAATTAAATAATAATAAAAATATGCTTTTGAACATAACATTAGACTTTAAAGTTGAAATGTGGGTTGACTTAGATTGGACCATAACTATTTGGTCCAAACTATATAACCTATTAAGGATATGGGTTCTATGGTTTTAGTTTTAAATGAACCCATAGCCTTTATTACGTAACCCAAACCTGACCCAACTTACTTTTCGCCAGGCCTAGGAGACGCTAAAGTGATTGACTACAAAGTTTTCAACCGATACAAGGTCTAAATCGGAATGCAAACTGTTCAAAGTTATATGCAGAATCTACAGCCTGCAAGAAGCCAAAAACTCTTACCAGACCTTTATAAGCAGGAGGTGCTCCCTGAAATTCATCCCGGTGATCCAATTGTGGAGCCAATGGGACATAAAAATCCTCCATAGGATCCTCAGGCAAGTCATTGAGAAGCCTGGTTCCAGACCCACCTTGTTTGTCAATACAAATATTATCGCCTTCAGATGGTCCGCGAACATCCTTAGCTGCACGTGCAAGCCTGGCTTTCCGATTATTGAGCCTGTTCATTCCACAGAATATGAAAAGAATTGAGAGATGGAGAAAAGATATACAGCAATCACAAAAGAAACTTATTAGAGTATTGGAGGATGAATAAGGTTACAGCTTAATCCACTCTAACGATCATTAATTATTTTCAAAATGCACTTGGTATTTAGATAAAGATAAGAGCTGGCTTCACGCCATCTAAGATGAAAATAAACTGTGGGGAAAAAATTATCTACCAAAGAGAAAAGAAGAAAAAGAGGGAAACTTAAAACCTTCACTATGAGTCTATGAAGACCGACACTTTAACATCTTTCGAATAGAAAAGCATCTAAAAATCCAGAATCTATGTGCAAAGCTTACAATTCAATTTTTTTTCTTCCAATTATGAGTATTGGTAAATCAATGAGAATAATTGGTCAATTTTAAAGAGTACACAAATAATTCACTGACAACAACCACCTGCAGAACTACTAACAAGGTAAGACCAATCTAACAAACCAACACAACATCTTGCAACACCATATTTTAACAATGATTAGGAGGTACTATTAGGACTAGATATAAGGGCTGCAAATTTAATAGAGCCATTTATTAGCAGTATCTTCACTCACTTAAATGAACTCAAGCTCTACTGCACGACTTGTCAAGATTTCAGCAATTTATGGTAGTAGATTCAGTAAAGAAGTGGTGTAAACGATTTATTGACACCATGAGGTGAAGTTTAGCAAGAGAAATATGTAGAATATTATTTTAAATTGTGGAAATCAAAGATTGAAATTTTGAATCAGTAAATTAAAGCACATACCTCATTGAAATCTTCTACTTTACGAGGGCTTTAATAGCCACAAAATTGTTAACAACTCCAAGTGATTGTCATTCATTCTTTTTCTCTATGTTTAACTCTCTTCCTTTTGTTTGTTATGCTTTTGTTCTTTTCCTTTACCAAGAAGCACTTTCTTTGCTTTGTATTAGATCAAATTTCAGAAAGTCAACCAAGATTTCAAAGGGAGATTGAAGCCCACGAAGCTCTTGGATTTCGTGCATCAACATAAGTTCTTGTTCAAGTTTGTATAGATTTATTAAATATTTTAGTCTTCCCCAGTTAAGGTAGATGAAAAGTTTCTTCCATATTTTCTCCATCTTGCTGGTTTTCCCATGATTTCAATATATCAGTACTACTGCAAACTTGATTATTCACTCCTAGCAATGAGCTAAACTTGATTTAGTAGAACGAACTAAACTTGATATAGTAGAATGTTTCAAAACTAAACATGAGCAGGTATTTGTGTTTTTGTATTAGGTCCAGCGTAAAGCTAAGTCAAACAGCATCTAAACGTGAAGAACTGGACCTTTCTACCCCCTGGGCCTCGGCGCGAGTTTAACTTGCTAGAAAGATGTAAAACTACCACCAAAAAGAAAAAGAATCTCTCTGTGAAGAAATTGTAAGTCAAAATATTAATTAAATTCACATGGTAATACTCTCCAACGGTGTGAAGTTTCTTCTGTTTCCAGATCAAAGTTTGTACATATTGATTGCCTTGGGCATTTTTGTCATCTCATAGTCATTCGCATTTGGGTCAATATAGTACAAAGTGACAGGACAGAATAGCCCAAGAGCCGAGATCTAAAAACATTTAGTCCACAAATACGACACCTTAGACAATTTTTCATGTTATAAGCAATGTGTTTCGCATAGACCAAATTGAAAAGGAGAAAACAGTTCCGGCATAAAATAAAATAAGAATTGTAGAAAGCTTCTGACAGGCACTTCAAAGCAACCAGTAAAAAAATTCAAATATTTTATTTCTTTTCACAAATCTTATCTGCGATTAATAAGATATAAAACTGATAATGAAAAAGTAAGTTAAACCACTGAAACATGTATCAAGAATATGAAGAAGACTTTCTTACCAGTTTTTTAACTGGGAAGCCGTAACCTCGGAACCCTAATAAAGACATTTCAGAGAGTTTCAGGGTCGATAAAATAGTATGATAAATGCTCATAACATATAATTAAAAGTGCAGTTTTATAACATACATGTTGACTCAACCGTTCAGCCCACATTTGTAGTGAGGCCACATGTCGGTGCATGTCAGGTTTATCCAAGAGAGCCTTCTCGATTAGGCTGGTCTGTTTATCATTCATTATGGTTCTTTTCCGTTTTCTTCGTTGCGTCTCTGCACATTGAATAGTTTCAGCCTTTTCGTCCTCTTGAACTCCACCAAAGCCAGATTCTGTAATATGCTTAAAATTATTTACTTGATCAATGGAGCTCTTGCACCGCATAGAGCTTGAATTTGACCCACTTGATTAAACATTTTGAGCATCTCTTTCAAACCTCTAGCTACAAAGTTACCAGGCTTACCTTCATCTCTTGTCTTATCTTGTCTCAGTTCATCATCAGTTCGATATATAGCATTGCCCCTGATATAGAACTCGTCTACTTCTTGGAGAGCTGAATTATCTGAATTGCCCTCTTTTAGGTGACCTCTTCTATTATTATGATCTGGAGATCCCTCTGCATTTTGAGCCTCCTAATTAAAATGAAATTTTATCCTCAGATCATGTGTTGTCTTTAAACAACATAAATATAAGATGATAATGGATGAGATGGTCTAAGAGACAGCTTACTCGCCATTATCATTCCATAAAATTTAACACTGTTTTAATCGGGCTTGTAATGAACGATGGCTCGTATTAGTCTTATAGGTGACTCAGATACCAAAAAAGGAACATCACTGAGGTCAAAGATTATAGCCACCAACAATGTCTTGTATCAATGAATTTCAAACCTTGGGGGAACATAAAGTAAATGTTTGACCGCAATGCAAGAGGAATAAAGTTGATTAAGTGATCACAAATTGCAAGTTAATGAATTAAACATCCAGCATTCACCTCATGTTCACTGATAGTGAGTCTCGATAATTTGTCCCATGATATTGACCTCTCAAATTGGCTTTCCTGTATTTCCTCCGGCAGTGTAGTTTGATCAATTTGAATTGGCACATAATGAGAATTTCAAAAATATCAATACGAAAAGTAAAAATACATTCCACAGCAAAGAAAAAAGTAAATATTAATAAACTTACAATTTAAGGATATTGAAACTTGAAAGAAAATGGATGAAGGCCTTACTTGAACTTGAATACTAATTATTGGTTCTAATTGACTTAGGAATACCCTGCAACAGAAAATTGATGAACCTCTGTCAGGTTTAAGCAGAATTAAGAAATGATGTCATTTGATCAAAAGAGAGAGGCATAATATCCTTTATGAAAACATGCTTAATGTAAAATTACAAACATAATCATTCATGTATAGACAAATAAATAATTAAAAAGAAAAAAAGACTCGGGCTAATTAGTGGTTAGTGTTGGGAAAAAATAAAATTTGTATTATTTGTATTTAGTCCAAGACTTAGCATTTTAAACCGGGTGACATCATTTCAAGAGATCCCTGGCAACATCACACTACTTGCTCATACTTTTTAATAATTTCAATTGTGTTACTCCAACATCCCTTCACCTCCACAATATTGAAACTCCCCCTCCCCCCTCCCCCCCTCCCCCTCCCCCCAAAACAAAGTCTTTATCTCTCACGATCATGATTAAAGTCCTGTAGCAAAAAAGGACTCGTAAACCGAGACGAGTCTCATACACTACCCTTAACTGATCTCCTTGAAGAGGCTACATAGCCAAAGAATTTCTTCCTTGTTCACCAAAACAACCCTCACCACTCACTCCCAAGTCCTACAAGCTCAAATAACTTGATTTCCTGATCTCCACCTCAAAGGTTTTCTCTAGACGACGAAGGTATAATCCATTTGCATCTTTCTCTTTTCCAACCTGATTGAACTTTCTGCATATTAAGTAAGTCCCTTAATTGTGACGTTGGATATATATAGATGCAAACCTCAAAGAAAAGAAAGCTTAAATAGATGGAAATTTAATTATTGCTTCTTTCCATACTCGGACCCACTTAGAATTACAAGAGAATTCTAATTGCACTGCATTCCGCATAATCAATCCGAATCATGGTATAGTACAACAACTTAGGTGCCATGTGCATTCTACATATGTAGCATTCCTCGTACCCTATTTTGTTCCAAGTATTCAGTTGATTAGCGTTCCTGGTAACCATGCACCATTAAAAGTCAAGCTATACGCTGGCAAAGTCCTATTGTAGGGGGGTTTGCACTGGACCTCAACCAAGCCTTAAGAGTGTTTGCAAAAAGTGTTTGCAAAAAGTGAATGCACAAAGAAACTGCTCTCAAACTAATTTAGATGTCTTCTAGACAAAACATGAGCAATTGCACGTGTATTTAGCTTGATATACAATACCATCACAAAGTTCTGGTGAATAGGCCTGTTCTATAATAGAACTAAAAGGAGAGAGAGATAATAATCCTATTAGTATGTAAGCATGTTGCAATAATAATGTGTACTTTTTAGTCCTTGCAAGAACTGTTCAGAAATCATTTCCAGCAACAGATGATTGATTTTCAATACAACATAAATAAAAGGAGTCACTGTATGGCTCATTTTTAATCACCTTAAAAGCTGCACATCCTCCTCATTTAGAAAGCTACGAATTAAAGATTCAGCATGAATCAACAAGGAACCTTCATATGCAAGTCAGTTGTTAGGAAAGAACAAACAGATGTTAAGTTAATAATCCAAGTCATATTAAGAGACAAATACTTACGTAGATTCCTGCTAATAGCAGCAGTTTTTTCAGTAGCAGATTTGGAGTAAAATCCATCTGCTAATTTAGGAAATTCCTTTTGCAAGCATTTGGAAAAGCTATTAAGAAAGAGATCCTTCTCCTCTGCGAATTAAAACAAACAGCTTGATTTTGTAATATGGAAAAATGACACAGATAGGAGAAGGGTCAAAATATTCAGATTTGAACATGCAAAGCTTGATTGAAGCGTTTACCTTTGCAAATATCTGGAATAAAACAATGTAGATTTGCAATTACTTTGACCAATAATGACGTTCTTTGATGTGCGTATGAAGCCCGAGGCATGTTACAAGGGATGAAGGTAGTTTCTGAACTCATTGTAACTAATAGATCTGATGATGAGAGTAAATTTAAAACCCATCCCGCTGCCACAAATGGGTCATACTCCAGCGTGGCATCTTCTTCCCAAAGCAGAGGATCAGATGCACACCAACAAGATAAGAACTCTCCATGTGGGAGTAAAAAGAGACCGGTCAAAACCTCAGTCTAAGAGACATGAATAATAACTGTCACAAGCCTTACCAAAACAATTTATATAGAAGCAGTCATAAGTGTGGATATATCAAGAAAATAAAAGATTTCCCCCCAGGAAAGGGAGAATGAAAATACATAAAAATGCTACAAACATCAAAAAGGAGACTAACAGGTTTGAAGCAAGTAATTTATTTCGTATAGAAAAAACAAAGCAAGTTTCGATTACAGAATCACTTAATCAGGTAGTAGATTCCTCTCATAAAATTTCTTTTTCCACCCAAAAAACCAAAAAATAAATAAATAAATAAAACAGAAAATCGGGTTAGTGGTGAAAAGCTTACAATATGTATTGTTATGTAAGATCGAAAATTTGTATCATCTGATAAGATATCTGCAAGGTGCATAGCGTTAAGTTGCAAAATCCCCTTTGGGTTATTTTTGTCCAAGCAAGAACTGAGCTCCTTGTGACACCCACTGAATAGTGTCTTCAGTAATTCAAGAACCTAATCCACAACATTTATATTAAGACCATTCAGTTAGGCAGCTAAAGCAGACCTGTGAACAAAAGAAAGATCTTCCCAAGTATGTCAATCATGGGAAAGAAGCAATATGGACTACTTGCTATGGCCATAGTAGAAAAATATTGAACACATGTCTGAGTGCCTAGTCTCAACACAGGTAGTTCAAACCAAGTAGAAGAGACCATGTTGTTAGAGGCAATGATCTAACACTATAGCATACAATGTTGGGAGGTACAAATACTTTACATATGGTGACAAATCTAATATAAGATACCGATACTATCATTAGTATAGGATATTAACCATATCATTTTGAAAATAAAAATCTACTTTTTAACATGAATTAAACTCTTCTTGGACACTTCTTAAACCATGAGCATTAAAATTTAAATGCTATTACAAAACAAGATGCTAAGAAGCATTGGAGACGTTAAGTTTTTACAATTTTTTGGGTCTTTGCACTGAACAGATTTCGAAGAATTTTTAAGTATCAATATCTTCCTTTTGCATTTGTAAATCGAGATTCTTTATTAGTATCAGCATCTTGTCTCATTGTGGTCATCCTTTAGGGAGCAGTTTGCAGCCTTTTAATTTCAACTTTATAAAGGGATTGGAGGTCATGAAGAGCAAAAGAAGTGAAGGAAATCCATAGTTATGCATCAGCAGATTGTGTGCCAAAGATATGGGTCAGCAAATTGTGTGCCATAGCTATGCGACAGCAGATTGTGTGCCATAGCTATGCGTCAGCAGATGGTGTGCCATAGTTATTCTAACAATACGCATAATGTTCGAAAAAACGTATATATCCCAGGAGAAAACAAGATTACATCATTTTGGCAAACGAACCTCTAATGCAACAGACTTGGCTAAGCCCAAGCTTCCAGGAGTACTAGCAACCTCATCCAAGTAAGATATGCTTTCTGCTTCACAAAGGTGCAATAGCTGCAGAAGAGTCGTAACTGTTTCAATTAATTGCACTTGCAGACAAAAATATCATACCATGAAATGCTGCAGGGGATTATCAACGATGTATAAGCCACCAGACAAATGTCTACACGAGATCATAAATCACATTGACTTACAATAGATAGAACTTTGGACTTCATTCTAGATACAGCCGCCGCAAAATAGTTTTGCTCAGATAGTGATGTTGGTATGTTGAAGTTCAAAATGAGTCGAGCCAGTAAAATAATGCCACCTTTTCCACATAATTCCTGAAATAGATACAAATGTGTGTTGTCAACTAAAGGAAACACAGAGACCTTAACTGATGGAGAACACTACAGAATTTCCAGTTTGGAATACTCTAATTTTCTGGAAAATAAAAATTATACTACGTAGATGACAAGTAGAAAGAAAGGTCAGTAGCTGCAGAATCTTTTCTGATCTATTGCCAGTAAACTTATTTCGCAGAGTCCTTTGTCTATAAATCAT
Source organism: Panax notoginseng (assembly GCA_016801055.1). NCBI lineage: Eukaryota > Viridiplantae > Streptophyta > Magnoliopsida > Apiales > Araliaceae > Panax > Panax notoginseng. The sequence continues at coordinate 224,116,471 of CM029015.1, read as the reverse complement.
TAAATTATATTTGTTAGTTTAGAGTCTTTAGACCACAGGGCATCAACCAATGCCATCGAAGAAAAGTAGAATGTTACTACTCGCATATATGCGCTTCACTGGAGAGATCTTATATGTGAATAGCAAAAGTAATAGTACTAACTAAGCTCCAATTGCTGATCATGATTTCTTCACAAAATTTTATGTTCTTATTGAGGACTGCATTACTAATTAGAAAAGCATCCTGGAATTCTTCACTCCACTAACCCAATCAAAAGGCAAAATTTAGTGTTCCTTTGACCCTTTCTGCTTGTGCCCAATACCCAGGGAACTCTGCATTCCAGTTGATCAATTCCAACCTATGCTCATTTCAACTTATTTCAAGCTTATAGAAGAGACAATAATACTCCTCTTGACAAGCACATACAAAAATACAAGCGTTAATCAAAAACCTTATGTTTCACAAGGTGGTCTTGAAACAGCTTTGTTGACACAATGTCTGAAGAAATTGTAGAGACGCCTCGCACTGCTGGCAGAGATGCTTAATTGGTTCTTCAGCAGTAGGACTTGAATTCTCGCATAAATCGATAGGATGGGCTGACAGCATGATCTGAAGAAGCTCGATATCCACACGAACTGCAGAAAAAGAAGCATCCATAAATCTGTCAACCTGTCACATAGAGCTTTGTCAGACTGCAAGTTTGTGCAAAAAATCATAAAGGGAAAAAATAAATAATTTTACCTTAGGGTGATGAACTAAAACACTAGCAAGCTCTGGCCATTGAGAAGAAACAAATCCTGTTAACAGATATAGACTGCTGGTTACCAGTGTAGAATGCAAAAGGGTTATAGGAGTCGATGGTTGAAGTTCCTATATCATAAAACATAAGTGTCATTGTCAATAGAAAATGTAAAAGGCAGTAAATTAAATTATGACCTTAAAGGGTCAAATAAGAGGGAAACCTGCGTATTATTATTGACCACGATAAGTATATAAAAGATCATATCAAACAACTGTCGTGACAAGGAGATGTCATCGAGCAATATCTGCAACAAAGATATCAAAAAAAATATAAGTATGACTTTGGTTCCATACAGTAAGACATCTGCCGAACTCTTCAACCAATCCTATAAATGTGTGGGTGGGTGTATATTTTGTGTATATTCAAAACAAATAAGATAGAGAAGACAAAGCTGATTATCACCCATGTACAAAAATGGGTTGACAAGAAACATACAAATGAAAGAGATGAAACATGAGATATTTAATTCCTCAACCATAAGAAAGGTAGGTACAGATCAGCAAACAAGATGCAGGACGAAAGTGATTTTACAGTTATGGGTTTATGGCATAAAAGGAAATATCTATAGGTAAAAGTGTAGAACACTGTGGGGACAAAAGGGCTTTTTTTTCTTTTCAAGGTTAAATAAATAATTCCATAACCATTAGGTCATCAGATACTGAGAACCACAATTTTATAGTGACACCAGTAGAAATACAAAGAGTTGCTTACTTGGGAGGTAAAATCTTGTGAACTAATTAGGAGACCAAAGTCATGTACCATCAACCAATTACATGGATAAATCAGTAAAATGAAATGAATATCATATGAACCTCCAAATATTCAATTACGGTCTAGTTCAAGGTGTTATCCCATATTTTATGTACCAACAGCCTAATAATGTAATTCTCCTTAGACATCACAATTTTGCTTAATGTCAGCTTACCTATCCATAACAAATAAAATGAGAAGGATGGATGGCAGGCTCTTTTAGAGGCCTGGATACCTAAAAAAGGATAACCAAAAAAAGCAAGAGAGACAGATTGAAAAGTATTGTTTGCAACTTTGCATATCCAAAACTGGAAAATCTAAAACCTTGAAAAGAAAAACTAATAGCACACATTGAACATGAAACAATCCAAAGAGGATTCCTTCATTCAACTAGAGATGCTAACCACAATTAACAACTAAAATACAATAGTAGTCACAACGAAAATATGTTTAACCAGAAATACCTCTAAGATCTAGGGGTCCACAATGCCAATCCTTTAAACTGTTATGGCTGTGACTGTGAACATACGTCTATCTCTCTACTTCTATCAAATAATAATATCCATATTCTTATTTAATAACCTCCTGAAATTCCAGATTTGTTCAACTTGGAATCCCAGCCATAAATAAATTATTAGTCCTAACTAGTTGGAAAATATAAATATAGATTAACATATACTAACCTGCTCAAGTTTAGGGAACCGAGGTGCTATGTCATACAAGGTATGCAAGAGGCTTAATCCGGACAACAAATGTTTAAGCAAGGCTTCATTTAAATCAAACTGTACAAGCTTCGCAATAAGGTGCAAAGGAATTTTAGCAAAATCTTCAACATCAATCTGAAATTTAAAGATAATCACACTTAGGGAAAAGATGTGAAAATCAGGGTATAAGATGATATTTTATGATATTAATTTTGACAATGATGATAATGTTGGGAAATAAAAAATTATTTTTCAAGTCAAATATGATGCTATAGTGCAAAACCATTATTCCTTATATTGGTACTGACCTTTATAGATAATCCATTTTCAATAATGAGCTGGAGGGTGTTATTTCGAGAATCCCTGATAAGCTTACTAAGTTCCAGAGAACTAAGCCCATGCAATTTTTTCACTGTGGAAATTAAGTCAACGACCTATCCACCAAAACTTAGTAAATTAAAAGCAGCTGATTTAAAAGAGAAGGGGCATAGAGAAATATTGTGGAGAATTGAAACACCACAATGGTATGACTGGAAAGAGACTAGTGCTAAATTGAACATAATAGCCCCGACCAAAAAGTTTTACAGTTCAACAGAATAAACATACTAAGATGAGTAATTAAAACAAGCACCAAATTATCTGAGAAGGATTCCTCATAGACCATAACTCAACCTAAATCATAACAAATATTGTCTACTAAATTAACCATTTATTTACGTCAGTAAAACTTGGTGGATAAAACCTATAACTGAGGAACTGTTCATCTACATTCTTTCCCTTCATTTTCTTAATCAATTAGAAATGAAGTATTTCCTAGAGACCATTCAGAGCAAAATAAGCAATATCTCTCTGTTAAGACTAATCTCTTTCTTAGTCGTACAGATATCAGATTCGTTTAATATCACTGTTATTAATGTTATAATCATATATATCGATTATAAGAAAAATGTTGGGTGTGAAAAATTTGCCAAGGCTGAAAATAATAACATCAAGCAAAATAATTTAGAATATTCAAACGTCTAACACCATTCCAATCAATTATAAACATTCACAATCATTAATTTCATGTGAATTAGATGTTGGGATTGACAGGCCCGACCAATGGCACAGGGTAGTCAGGGTCTCACTTCTCGGTGAGCAAGTGACTACCCTGCTTGCTGGTGAGTGGGCGGAGTTGCAAGGGGACAGCACCCCTTGGCCCCTCGATACCAAGCAACATGTGTATTTGGGTTTCGAGATTTATTAGTAGCACGGTATTGGATTTTACTAATGTTTTGGGCTATGATTGAGCCCATGTTAGCAGATTTTGGTGTATGAATACATCAGACAAACAAGACAAAATTTGGTGAACACGTATATCGTGTGTTCTTACTTTTCTGCTCAAGAACATCTATTTTATACGTGATTGTGGCTATTATTCGATCTTAAATCTGACAATGAACTAAATGACCATTACAAGGGCAAACATAATCAAAACAAAACATACCCTAAGCAGCATACTCTCTATCCCAAATTACTTGTCATATTATCCCAAAATTATGTCATACTAGTTTTAAAATTACGTTAAATTCCAAAACTCAAAGTCATCCATAACTTTTGGAACTTAAAACAAAAAATTTACAATCCAGTGTTATATTTTAAAACCCAAAAAAAACAAAAAAAAATGAAGGCAAAATAACAAAATTCAACATTTTCACCTTTGGAATCTCCTCAGGTCGAGGTATTTCCTCTCTGGGCAACCTCATTCTTCTGAACCTGTCAAAATAAAAATTATATATATAGGTGGTATATATCATAATAAAATTTAAAAAGAATAATTATCAAAAGAAATGTGAAGAAACATACAGTAATACAATCAGAATTCTGAGATAGATACATAAAATTTTGAGCGGGAAGAAAATCTTATGTATATTCAATGTTCTAAAAGGCGGGAGGCCAGGGGGGGCCTAGGCGGGATTTTTTATTTTAAGACAATTTTAATATTTTATCTTACATTATTTTAACAAAACAATATTATAAAGCAAAATAATCTATAATAAAAATAATAATTAAATTATAGAATTAGTAGTAATTGCACTTAAGTAGTAAAATATATATCAATAATTAAATTATAGAATTAGTGTTACTAATAAGTAGTAACTAGTAAGAAGTATCTTGATATCTTCATATATATAATTATATATGTACTTCTTCTCTTTCAAAAATTTAAATAAATGTTTTTTTAAAAAATTAGTGTGAAGTTTATTGAATGAGACATTTGATATTATTAATTATGAAATTATTTTAATTTGTGTAATTTTCAAAATTGAGGACTTCAAGAAAATGACAAATACCATATACTAAGTATAACTAACATATCTTTCGCATATAGTTTTATTCATAAACAAAATTGGTATTAAATAATAAAATTTAAAATTTTAAGAATTCAATTCAATATTAAAATTTAAGAAACTAAATATAAATTTAAGAATTATATTGAATTAAAGTAAATATTACAAATGTATCATCATTTATAGAATTTCAAGTTGGTATAAATTCAAAAAATTACAACTATAATAAAATTATCCATTTTTACTTGATTTTATTCACTTCTTGTTGTGATTTGATATGATACAACTTGCATTATGAATATGGTAAATCATTAGAAAAATAAATATATCAAGATTTGATTTTGGTAGTAATTTAAAAATAAAAAAAAACTTTGTCTAGGCCCCGCCTTTCCCGCCTAGGCCCTGCCTAGCCCGCTTTTTTCACCGATTTGGCCTTAGGCGCGGCGCCAGGCCCCCGCCTAGCGCCTAAACGGCCGCCTAGGCCGATTTTTAGAACAGAGTGTATATTGAGAAAATTATACGCGTGGTTAGTGTATGAATTAGGATTTTGAGAGTATTACTCCTACTTATACCTGCTCGAGTATGTGGGACGTGCTAATATGCGCCAGTGTTGCGTAATTTATAACCTAATCACAACCTGAGTACGCTCAAAACGTAAATCCTATTCTCTTAAATTT
>CM029015.1:223976728-224111128 GCA_016801055.1 Panax notoginseng | reverse complement strand
CCATTGACGGAGCAAATTCTGCTTATGGAAGAAGGATTTCTTTATTTTAATGATTTTTACCTTGCTCTGGCAATGACAATTGACCATCCCGATTTTATTAAAGGTTAAAAGGATTGAATTTTTAACTCATATTTGTGTTAAGATTTACTTGAAATTTGAATGGTTTGATTATTATTAATGTGTTTAGGTTCTTGAGCTTGCTGGAAATGCTGCAAGGGATAACAAGAAGAACCGGATAGTTCCGAGGCACATACAGCTTGCAGTGAGGAATGATGAGGAGTTAAGCAAGCTTTTGGGCACAGTTACTATTGCCAATGGTGGTGTTTTACCAAACATTCACCAAAATCTGTTGCCAAAGAAATCTGGGAAAGGGAATGATGGGATAGGGTCTGCTTCACAAGAATTTTAGGATTATAGCTTTGGGAGGTTTTTGTTGTCCGTTGATGTTTAAGTATATACAAGGGAGGGTGTGGTTACAAGTTGTTGGTTATGACTTCAACTGATGTATAACCCCATTTTTGGGATTTGTGATGAAATGGATACACAAGAAATACAGTAACTTATGTTTATCTTAATTTCTATTTGATTTAATTTATTATTCTCATTTTTTACCTTATTCCATTTTTTGAGATGACATGGAATTGTTTCTGGGTTGATTGTTTGATTTGTGCATTATTCGGGCGCATAAATGAATGGCTTTTCTCACTAGTGTGAGTTGATACATCTCAAGCAAAGGTAAATCATCTTTGAAGAATATTTGATTGTTTGTTTTGTGAGTGAGTTGATTAATCTAATTTAGTTTTGCTTCGTGAGAGCTGATATAGATAGTCGGAATGGTAGTCAACTGGAAGCAACTTTTGAGTGACAATTGTTTTGTCTAGACTCATAACTATGATCACTTATTGCAATTTCTGTTAGAGTCATGCTTTATGTGTATATCATTATGCCTTACACTCTATTCTACTGCTTCATCTAGTTTTGCTTGTGTTGTTTCATTTTTCCTAGGTTTTGTGGTATAATTGTGGTATTGTACTTCTTGTCGCATGTAGTATGACATGAAAATATGCATATTTCATGACTATTTCACTATTAATAATTTTTCGTCCTTAATCTTAGATGTCAAATGTGTCGAGTGTTTCCATGGTGAGCATAAACTTTGGAACATGCCTATAGACTTGTATGGAAGAATATGGATCTTGTTGAACAGGGATTGCAGTTTTGTTGTCCTTAATCTTAGATGTCAAATGTGTCGAGTGTTTCCATGGTGAGCGTAAACTTTGGAACATGCTGAACAGGGATTGCAGGAATGTTACTGTATGGTTTTATATCCGTTTGTTTGAGATGGGTATGGATGGATCATGCTAACCTGGTTATTTCAGGAAACATCTTGTATGTTTTTCATCTTTGTTGTTACCTTAGTTGGTGAGGTGGTTCTTGATGCACCACTGATTGCCAAAAAAAGTTCTTGTTGGGCTTACTATCTTGGAGTTCATAAATTGGTCAGTTTCTCTTATTTGTTTAACTTCAATTGTTTCTGTATGCCCTTTTATGTGACATTTTTGAAACTTGACTATTCATTTTTTGGCTGCATTTCTAGTTCGCCAGACAGAAATTATTACTCCCAATTAATGTTGGCTTTAGTTTCCGACAGAAAATGTCTACAAAAAGGATTTGATTCAGGTGTCTTCAGCGCACTTTCAAATGGAAGATATTACACTTAATCAAACTTTTAGTTGATTTTGTGATACACATATATAGAATGGAGTTATTGGCATGCCATTCTATGTTTTTTGTCTAGTTTTGCTTATAGTTTTCGTGCTGACGCTAAATATCTGTAAGTTTGTGAGGTGTGTATTATTGAAGCTTGAAGAATGTCATATGTATACAATAGGAGCTTGGATTCACCTGCATATGGAGATATATTGACTTGGCTCTAATGTAACCGAATGAATACTAACTACATCTGCATGTGGAGATATATGTTTTAATGTGTGGGGCTTTAGGTCCATGAGTAGTAGAATGATATGGATTAAGTTAGTTTAATTGTACCTTATCTAGTACTAGAAGTAGTACCCTTTCCTTGTCTAAACTCTTTTCGAGCAGCCTTTTGTCTTGAGGCAACAAATTAAGTTGAGGCATGCAGCTCGCTCAGTTATCAAGGCATTTGATTTGAGGTAAACGGACAAGGTTCCTAAAATCCCTGTCCCTCAGCAACATTCATATTATCCCGCAAAATAATTGCATGAATTTTGACTATCCATAAAGACGGACAGAGAGACAAATTATGTACTACTACTATTATTCTATTGAATTTTCTTAATTTTTGATTTTTTTTTAATTTGTTGAATCTTTGACTGGGCACGAATTCAAAGTGAAGACAGACACTGAAGATACAACATACCTTTGTGCTAATCTGTCCTCATTTCTTTTCTAGTAGGTGCTTGTAGCAGATAACTTTTTCTTAAAGAGCCACAAGGAAAAATGAATATCTTTTTGGTTTTTGTCTTTTTTCGTGGGGCAGGGGGAGAGAGAAAATGAAAGAGTTGATGGTGGATCACCTTTTCACTTTAATATTCATGGAAGAAAAAGATTTTAGTTACTGTATTATTATCATCTTTAATTATCACATGAAATAATTTATTTTTTATGAAAAAATAAAGGCTACTTAAAAAATGTAAAATGCTAAATAAATCAATGAGTCAAACTAAATGAGTTAAATAGCTAATAGCTACTACTATATGAGAAATCTAACTACCTTATTCAACAATAAGTCAAATTAAAAGCTTAAGCTTACTATAAATGTGATTTATAAGTTATGACTAAGAAGTAAAATTGTTTGGTATTAATTTGACTTATAAATTTAAAATTAAGTTAAATAAATTATGAATGTATTTGACTCATAGTGACTTACAAATTAAAATAAATATAAATATTACTAAAAATGATATTAATAAAAAAAGAAACAAAATAGAAATGAGACAAAATATACATTATATTTGGTCAAATTAACTTATTTAAAAATAACTTAAATTACAAATAATTATTTATTTTTTAAATTTAAAATTTAACTTATAAGTCAAAAAAATAAATGACATCTTAAGAACAAAAAATAATTTATAAGTTGGTTTGTTCCCGAACAGGGCCTAATACTAATTAAGGAATTATCTGGAGAACGTTGGTCGATGTCTGTCAACGTTCGTAAAACTGTAATAATCCTCGTAACAGTTGACTGCCACCACCAAAATTCAATCTCGCTCTTCTCTCTCAAATACCAAACCTGAGCTCTTCGTACACCTCAACGACTCAAACCAAAGAAACAAACTCAGTGTCCGATCCCGGTGGCAGCCCCACCGCCGATTCTGGGCCCCACCGTCCATCTCCACCACTAGGGTGGAGTTGCTATGATATTCCCTCTTGCCCCCACATACATTCTCTTTCTCTCTATGTTTTAATTAATAATAACTACTCTCTCTTTATTTGTCTTCTCTATAATATTAATCTCAATTGCACTGTATATTTATATATAAATCAGTATATATTAATTTTAGCGGCTGGGTGGGGATGGCTTCTCCCAAGCCGTGGCTATCTCCGGCTCCGACGTATCAGCCCTTGGAAAGCTATTGGGACACCGACGATGACAACCCCGGTCCCCGTTGCGGTCACACTCTCACTGCTGTCGCTCCCACCAAATCTCACGGCCCTCGCCTCATCCTCTTTGGTGGTGCCACCGCCATCGAAGGCGGCGGCGCCTCCTCCGCCCCCGGAATCCGTACATACCCTTCCTCTTCCCTCCTCTCTCTCTGTCTGTCTGAGTTGAACTGAATTGTTTGTGTGATTTTGTTCTTTTTTTAGGGTTAGCTGGTGTAACGAATACGGTTCATTCCTATGATGTTGTCACTAGGAAATGGATCAGGCATGTTCAATTATACTACTTGTTATTTCATTAATTCAGTAGAAAGACTTTGAATTTAATTATACATGTTCTCTCTTTTGTTAAATTGATTTCAAATTGAATGTTATTGATATTTTCTTGTTTTCCGGTGTTCCAATCACTCAGAATAAGACCAGCTGGTGATCCACCTTCTCCTAGGGCAGCTCACGCAGCTGCAGCTGTTGGCACCATGGTTGTCTTTCAGGTGATTAGAACTTCACTTGTAATGAGAAAAGATTGGCTTTTTATAGTTCTTTTGGTTTTATCTTTGATGGGTTCGTGCTGCATTGTTAGGGGGGAATAGGTCCTGCTGGTCATTCAACTGATGATCTTTACGTGCTTGACATGACCAATGACAAATTCAAGTGGCATCGGTAGGCTTCTGGAATTGCCAGCTTTTTCGGCTTGCTTGTTGAGTTTTCTTTACATTCGACTTTACTACTGTTGTTTCAATGTAGAGTTGTCGTTCAAGGACAGGGTCCTGGACCTCGATATGGTCATGTAATGGACTTGGTTGCCCAAAGATACCTTGTTACTGTCAGTGGAAACGACGGTGAGTCCAGTTTTCCTGTTTAGCTTATCATTTGGGTTTGTTGTTTTTCTTCTTCTCGTTTTTGTGATAGCTATTGGTTTCTTACTATCGTAAGAGATATTAATTATGGTTACCAACTACACTATTAAGTTACGTGTTAGATAATAAGTTACAATGATTTACTTAAATAAATTTCTAGGTTAGCAATGCCCATCTTAAGGTTTGGTAGCTTGTATCGTGCTGTTTTTTTATATATATATCAAATACGTCATAAAGCGGCGTAGCAGTTGGAGTTGTAATGGTTGTATGCTGCAATTATACAGTCAATGACTGTTCTTCTTATTGTAGGCTAAATGAGGTAATTATCCTTGATAAACCTCCCTTCTTTCTTTAAGTGTTCAATATTAATACGAATATATAACTCCATGGGAGTCTCATTGATAAAGTTCCTCTAACTTTTTAGAATAAAAGACACTTTGCACCCCAAACCAATGTTCTAAAAGGCGCTAGGCGGGAGGCGGGTGGCCGCTGGGGGCCTAGCGCCTAGGGGGCCTGGGCGGGGTCTAGGCGAATTTTTTTATTTTAAGTCAATTTTAATATTTTATTTTACATTTATCCAAACAAAACAATAATATAAAGCAAAACAATCTATAATAAAGATAATAAAGGCCTTTGCTTAAAGTTCAAACACATATCCATATTGTCAATGTCAAAGTTCAAACGCAAACATGTAATTGTTGAAAGTTCAAATATATTTTTAACGTATTAGTTTTATTCATAAACAAGATTGCTATTAAATAATAAAATTTAAAATTCAAGAATTCAATTCAATATTAAAACTTAAGAAATCAAATATAAATTTAAGAATTATATTGAATTAAACTAAATATTACAAATGTATCATCATTAATATAATGTGAAGTTGGTACAAGTTCAAAAAATTACAACTATAATAAAATTATTCATTTTGACTTGATATTGTTCACTACTTGTTAATTTGATATGTTACAACATGCATTATAAATATGGTAAATAATTATAAAAATAAATATATCAAGATCTGGTTTGAGTAGTTATTAAAATAAAAAAAACATCTCTGCGTAGACTTCACCTAACTCGCCTAGTCCCCGCCTAATTTTAACTCGCCTAGTCCCCGCCTAATTTTCTAATGGGATTTTTTGTTGCCCTGGGTCTGAATGAGGCGCCAGAGGGCCTAGAGCTTAGGTGGGGCGCTAAGAGCAGGCCTAGCGCCTAGGCGGGGCGCCAAGGGGGAGCCTAGCGCCTAGGCGGACTTAGGCGGGGATTTTTAGAACACTGTCCCAAACTTTATACAAATGTTGAAGTTTGCATCCCAAACTGAAAAATGTGTCTAAGTACACCCCAAATTTCAGTTAACAATAGGCACACTTTCTTCAGTTAACCAGTCAAAAGTGACCGGCTAAGTTTGTAATGTTTATTACAAAGGGGCACTTTTGGTAGTTTACATTTATGCCAAATTTGTGTTAATTATGCTTCCTCCTCATCAGTGTCTTCGTCCTCTCTGTAAACCCCACCACCACTCTTCCTCTTTTCAATCCCACCACCATCTCCCACCTTGGCAACACCACCCACCTACTCCACGCCTTCTCCGCCACCCCCAAACTCCCCTTCCGTCCTACACTCCCACGGTACCTCCATCACCTCCTTTTCTCTCTCCTTTGACCTACACACATGCAAAATTGCCATCGTTGTCGCCGGCGACACCTCACCAACCTTCATCCTAACAACCGTAACCCTCACTCTTGCAACATTCTCTTTACCCACCACATCCCCATCTTTCCTCTCCAATTCCTCAAAAACCTTACTTTTAGCCCTATCTGAACCCGCCATTACCAAGGCCTTTTCCAACCCCACATTCTTCACCTCCAAATCCTGATGTTCAAGTGCTTGTCTATAATACATAAACGATAAACAATCATGCGGAACAATATAATCAAAGCTCTCCCACCTCCGTTCCTTTCGCCGGCGAGGAAAATCCTTAATAGCTCGGGCAAGTTACTGTGCCCCCTTTCCATCAAATTTCATCTCCACAATCAACCATGCCGCCGTCGCGCGCCGCGTGATGCTCAGCAAACGAATTTCATACAACAATGCATCGCCACCCAAATCAAAATAACACAAAATTTCAGGGTTAATTTCAGACTGAACTAACGAGTCTCTAACTTGAACGGTGACTACAAGGCGGTTCTGTTCAATGCCAGAAATTCCAGTGATTTCTTCAATGGTGGGAGGATTGAATCCTTCCTGGGTAAGGGAGGGAATTAAAGGGGTGTAATCAAACCATAGGTCGAGGCGATTGGCAAGGATTTCAAGGCGGCCATTGGCGTCAAGGGAGCGGAATTGGGGCGGAATAGAAGGGGATGGCCGAAAAGGCTGGTAGAGCTGTTGTTGAGGTGTGTTTGATTTAGATGGGATGATTGTGGCTAAAATTGGTTTGGTACAATGGGATTTTTGTGGGGGAAATTGGGGATTGAGAGCAATTGCCTGGTGGCGAAGAGAAGGTGAAGAAACAGGAGAGGAATTTGTTGATGAAGAAGATATGGAAAAGACTTAAACACCCTTCCAGATCCATACGTGTGCCTTAGCCAGTCACTTTTGACCGGTTAACTGAAGAAATTGTGTCTTTTGTTATGTATAACTGAAGTCTGGGGTGTACTTAGACACTTTTTTTAGTTTGGGGTGCAAACATCAATATTTGTGTAAAGTTTGGGGTGCAAAGTGTCTTTTAGTCAACTTTTTAATTTATAGCAACCAGGACCGCATCCTATAGGGATCGTCGAGTCAATAGCAATAAGCTCCATTTGAAGAGGCTCATATACTAAACATCGTAAAATAATATTGAGAGTGGGAGATTCAATTAACCGATATTCAGAAGCTGAAATTTCACCAATACCAGCAATAGGTTTAACCAAGGCATTTACAATTACAACACGACCTATTAGGCCTCACTCACGGGTATCTGAGCAATTCTTGCTGTTACTTTTACAGAACTAACTTCTTGTATCAGCAAATCATCGTCCATTAATACAACGATTGAGACGTGGTAATTCATATATTTTAGTCATGGTTCGAAATTGCGTTCGAGGCGTAAGCCTTGAGACACGCCTCAAAGCGAGACGGTAATTTACTATGGCGAGGCTTAGGCCTCAAAGGGAAATACAGAGGCTTGCACCTCATTAGGTTGAGGCTTACGCCTCAGTGCGTTTCGCCTCAAGGCCTTGATTTGAATTAAAAAAAAATTCAAAAAATTGTGAATCTCTTTTAACTGTGAAACAAATGTTAATCTCTAGTTGCTTTAAGGATTATATGAAACTTCAAAGTGATGGATATTCTTTTGGTTGATGAATGGAAGGACACTTATATGCAAAACAAGTGAAGGAGGTGAGATAATCTGTCACTCGTCGTTCATTGATCGTGAATGTTCTAGTAGCACTTGTTCATTTCCTTAATCCTTCTTTTGAACATTAAAATACATACTTTGGCATAATATTTTTTGATTTTGTAAGTAACAAATTTTAATCTTTGATACTACAATATGATATTTTTAATTTTATCTATGGGAAAAAGCACCTTTACCCCACTGTGGTAGTCGTGTTTTAAGCATTGAACCACTGTACTTTAAAATAATTCAGTTGGCACACTGTGTTTTTTTAAAAATTGTTAATCAAGTCATTCTGTCCAATTTTGCTCACGAGCATTAAGAAATTGGATCAATTTTCTTACGCGACTTTTGAAAAAAAAAAGTTATTTCCTACGTGGCAAGCCAGTCAGCTAAATTCCTAGTACTTGAAAATTCGTGGGATCCAACAAGCCAAATTATTCATCTCCGCCTTCACTTTCTTCCTCCCCTCCGCCAGCTTCTGCTCCACCTCTGCCTGCGTATGCTTCTTCATCTGGTTCAGCGCTGCCGATATCTCCGCCCTGGCCGCCCTTATCACCACCGTTGCCTGTTCCTCCAACTGCTTCACATCCGCTTAGGTGTCCTTCACGCCGCCTAGCTTCTGCTTGATCTCGATATCCCGATCGTCCATGAATTTGCCTAGTGGAGAGTAATAGACCTTGCCTAGGGTGAACATGAGGAACAAAAACTCGGCCATCATGATTGGAAGGGTGAGATCGAAGTCGAATAGTTGGGCTTTTTCGAATTCCTCGGCGAGGAGTGGGGGCGGGGAGGAGAGCGAAGAGACAACGATGGCGGCGAGGGAGGTTGCGGCAGTGGACGAGAGAGGGAGGAGTTTGGTGGGGGAGGGGAGTTTTGGGGTTTGGGATTTGGGGGATTTTGGGTATTTCCTACTTGTAAGCTGTGTTTTTTTGTTTTTTTGTTTTGGCTTAATAAAGTAGCAGCAGCTGCTCCAGCAGCCACCACTCCATTCAATTCTAACTACCAAAAAGGGTGTTCTTCATCTTCTTCATCTACGTATGTTGTATTAAAAGATTAAAGGTGTGTGTATCTATCTATAGATCTAGTTTTCCTTTACGATAACTACATCTTTTTTGTTTTTATGTTTTTTTTGTTATTTGGTTTGTTTTAGGTTTTATTTTGTTTTTGTTTTGTTTATATTTTTATGTTTTAGTAGGTTTTAATAGGTTTTTTTTTGTTTTAGGTTTTAATAGTATGTTTTTTTTAGTTTGTTATGTTTTAGTATGATTTGGGTTTTTGATTTAGTATGTTTTATGTTTTGTTTTTAGGTTTTTTATTCTTGTTTGGTTATGTTTAATGATTTAAAGAGATAAATGAATAGAAAAAATTATAAAGAAAATGAATTAAAATATTTATTTTAATTTTATTACTATTTTAATCATTTTTTGCCACATAATTAATGATTTTATTTTATTCTTTTTTTGTGTTTCCACATGAGAAAATAAATATTTTTTGATTTTTTTTTCAATGCCACATCTGAAAATATTTGACGTTCTTGGACGGAATGACCTAATTAATTTTTTTTTAAAAACACAGTAGGCTAATTGATATTTTTAAGTACAGTGTCTCAATGTTTAAAACAAGACGAACACCGTGGGGTAAAGGTGATTTTCCCCATTTATCTATCTATTATATAATAGATAATGGGTGAGAAATAAAATTAACTGTCTTCTTAAGGCGGCACCACATGTAACTTTCTTTTTCTCTCCTACATTTTATTTTATTTTAAAAATTCTCACATTTTATAATTTAATTTATTGTATACACGTTATGTGTATCACAAATACTAGTGGATTTAAATCAAAGTGGCGAGGAGCGAAAGGCGCAAAAATGTAAAAGAAAAGGACAAGATTGTAGGAATAGAAATAGCCTCCTCCTATGAGAAGATGCGGGCCTCATTGGGTTATTTATGTCTTTTATAACCTTGATTATAATGATGGATTATTTTATGATTTTATTAACATTTTTTTATAATTTTTTGAGGACTTTTAGATTTTCAAATCGAGGTTTACGCCTCACTCCGCCTTGAAGCTTACGCCTCGTCTTGTCCGGAAAAAAACACGGCGTACCGCTTGTAGCTTTTTCAAACATTGATTTTAGTCGCTTTATGCCAAGATTGCAGGAAGATTACTTAATTCCAGGTTAAAAAAAAATGGCAAAACTAAAGAAAATCCCTTTGTAGTTGACACGTTTTACTTATTACACCATTAAACTTTTAAAAATTCAAAGTAGCCCATTGAACTTTGTAGTTGTCCATCGAATTTGTTCAGATTATTTCAAACAAAACCAAGGAAAACCCCACTATAGTTGGGACATTTTACTTATTACATTCTTAAACTTTTAAAAATTGAAATTACCCATTGAACTAATTAAAATTTTGAAATTACACCATTACGTTTATAAGATTGAATGGACGTCTATTATTTATCTATATGGCATCATGAAGAAAATAATAATATTAAAAAAGAGCTTAGAATAGTGACACGACGTTAAAAGCAAATACTTTTTCTCCCATTCTTCTCTTTCTACATAATTAAGAAACTGTCTTCTTTGTCATCCACCATCACCATCGTAGACCACCACCACAGTAAGCCACCACCATCAACACCAACATAGAAATAATTGAACTAACTAACTTGGTAGAACCTTTATTCATAAACTTAACATCTCATGGACTCCAAAGTGAAAACATTAGTTAAAATTTACAAACTAACCGGAATTATCCTATAGATTTGTACTTCAGATTTATGAAATTGATGAAATTAATGATGTTATTTGGCCAAATTAAATATACCCAAATTTGATTCTTTTTCTTGATATTCAATTTATTCAAAGAACATCATTAATTTGATTATATACACCACCATTTTCATAGACAGATGCAGAGGAGTTTAGAACCCTAACTGCTACAATAGGTATGTTTTCTTCTTCATTTTATCAATTTTCTCTTCCCGATCCTCCTTCGCCTACCTTTTGCAATCACAATTTCAAGAGCCCTAGTCGCCTCTATCACAGGCCCGATTCTATTTACCAAAATATAGCCCCAACATCCCAAATCAGCCTCTATTTGCCCAATTACTAGCTCCAACCCCGCTGCAATATCAACCCACATAGCATATATCAAAAAAGTGGAGAAGAAGTGAACCAGATAGCAGCGCACCTCACACCGTCGTTAAAAGCTTCAACACCAAAGGAGCTATCGCCACCATCCTCCAACGTCGCCACCACCACAATTAGCCTCCTTTGTCGCCGCCGTCGCCGCCACATGGAGCCTCCACCGTTGCCTCACCTTGTGCCACCGCCTTCTCCTACACTTGATAGGTTTTCTCTCGTTTATTTTATTTAGGCTTTGGAGACGTGCTTGGGAGATGGGTTGATTTTACTGCCTAATCAACGTGGGAATGACACATGCCATTTTCTTTTCTTTTTTTCACTAGCCACGTCTAAAAAAATTTGAGTTAATTTGACAGACATCTAATCTTATTAACGGAATGATGTAATTTCAAAATTTTTATTAGTTCAATGGGGTAATTTCAATTTTTAAAAGCTTAATGGTGTAATAAGTAAAAAGTGTCAACTATAGTGAGATTTTCCTGAAAGAAGCCAATTTGACGGGCGTCCAATCTTATTAACGGAATGGTATAATTTCAAACTTTTAATTAGTTCAATGAGGTAATTTGAATTTTTAAAAGTTTAATGGTGTAATAAGTAAAACGTGTCAACTACATTGGGATTCTCCTTAGTTTTGCCCAAAAAAATACATATAAAATGAGGAAATGCTTAGTTTAAATTAATATGTAATATATATATATATATATATATATATATATTGTTATTATTCAATTTCGTTCTATTTCAATGACAACGTTCAATGACAAAAACCTTTCGATTTTTATGAAAAAGATATGTAATCCCTTAAATATTTCAAAATTCTATTACCCAGTAAATAATAGCCAAAAGCTACGTGAGCTATTTTGGAAAAGAATGAAAAGATTAAATAATAATTTCTAAGGTTTGACACTGTTTATGATGATCTTAGCCGTCCAAAAGTAACCCTCAATATCCCGATTCCTGTGAGCGAACTGGTGGCAGAAGAGAGTTTTGGAGTAATATTTCATTGATGCACCTTGGCTAGTAAAACACCTAGCTAATGTTTATCTAGTTTGAGGTCAGGTGACCATGTCACTTATCAAGAAAAAGGAAAAAAAATCAGGTGACCACAAATGGATCCTGCACAACACAGGAAAGAGTTTAAGAAAGAAGGTAAAAGGGATTTATTGCTGTTGTGTAGTTTATAAATTCAGGTCATTGTTCACTTCTTTTTAGTTGGGGAAAGCTTATGGTCTTAATTGCACAATGGATTAATTGCCACGATCATTTCTCCTGAGTGGTTGATGGTCCCTTCCTTCTTTTCCTATTTTCTGGTATTTTCGGGGATATAGTTACGTGTATGGTAGGTCTCATTTGTATCATTTTTGTAACCTATAGTTGGAATCAGAAGAATTTTTCCATGTAGGCAACAATCATATGTGACTTGAACCATCTAAGGTAGGTTTCACGGTTTAATTGTAATCAACCCAAGTTTCGCATTTTCTACGATGGTTTCTCCTGCACTAAAGTCAGTTCCCCAGTGTGACCCTATTTTGTGAGTCAGCTGGACGTTGGTGGCAGAAGAGGTTTCGGGGTAAAGCATCACTGACTCTCCTTGGTTTGTCAAACATCTTCGTTATTGATTATGTAGTTGAAGGTCACTTAATGACAGAATAACCCCACTCAAAATAGGAAGAGTCTTACGAATGAAGGTAGAAAGTAGAAGGTAAAAGGTAAATTGATACAGGGTTCTATATTCATCTATAAAAAAAATTCCAAATTTGATTTGATTGATTGTAACAGACCCCTTCAAGTATTAGACTATTCCTCAATCTTATAAGAATCAGTGCGAACAAGTAGGGAGGAAAATTGCTGGCAGGAGATGGTCGCATGGTCCTATTATGAAGCTCATCCAATACCTTTCGGTTGTTGATGTCATGGACAGATTCACCATGATACCTTGCTATAGTCGACAGTGCAGCCAGATTTTCTGTTTAGCTTCTCGCTTGAGATCATTTGTTCACATTTCGTCAATTGGGAAAAGCTAGTGGTCATACTCTCTTGAAAGAAATCAATCAGGTTACTTGTATGAGGTTACCTCTCAGAGAGTAACTAACAACAATTGACTTGGTAGTCTGACTTATATGATATGTTCTTATATTGCAATGGAATGAGGAATGATTGTATTTATTACTCACTGATGATGAGATAGTTTCCTAGATCATTTCTCCTCCGAATACAGGTCATTCCTACTTTCGTATGTCCTTTTGTGAATATAGTTACTTGCTTGATGGGTCACATTTATTTTTGATTGAACTCACTAATTTTGTTTTATAATCATTTTTAGTGTATATTGCCAAAACCAGCAAACCCAACTAGTTTGGGACAAAAGGCATTTTTGAGTTGACTTGGGTATTACCAGATCCACCAAAGTTATTTCAATTATCTGGGGTGGGATTCATGAAGTAAATCATGATTTATCAAGGTTTGAGATTGTTATGATAATGTCCCCTTCCTAATATCAAACCGTTTTTTGTGTCCATTCTTATGATTGAGCTGATGGCAGAATAGGTGTTTGTAGGAAAACTATTTGATACCCCTAGTTGAGTATAAAAGATGTGCTTTATTGATTGAAAAAGAAGAGGGAGCATGTTACCGTAGAATCCTACTAAGAAGCCAAATGTAATCTTTATGAAATCATTGACGGCCTCTTGTAGTATAGTATCTTCCCTCAACATGATATCAGTAGTCCTGTCGTGAAGCTTAGCGAATAGCTTTTGCTCCTTAAAACAAGGACATATTTTGATTTGATGTGCTCTTTCAGTTGAATTGGAATTGATTTTTTTTGGTAAATTTTTGGTCATATTGGATAAGTTCTAGTTATTTTAATTGTTCCTGGAATGGAAATGTTTTGAAAGAAAATTTCTATCCTTGGCATAACAAAAGCTCCAGGAAATGGTGGTATTAACCTCATGTGACTATGGGATTACCCTACACATGTTCTCTATTTCAGGGTTACCCTACACGTTCTCTATTTCAGGGGTTACCCTACACACATTCTCTATTTCAGGGGTTACTCCAGAACAAGTAGGTTGAAGGACAATCAGTTTGGGGCCTTGCATTTACCTCTGGTTCATAGGGACCACCTTTTAGTTCTCATTACAGTTGTGCCTTTTATGTCTATGATTAAGGTTGAGACGAGATAATCTTTAGTAGATACAGGCTTGTCTCAGCACCTATTTCCTCAACGCAAACATAAAGTAATGCATGCGCATAAGAGAAGTATGTTTGTACATCTTTGTCATACTTAAAAGTAATTTATATTTTCTCCAGGAAAAAGAGTGCTCTCAGATGCTTGGGCTTTGGATACTGCTCAGAAACCATATGCATGGCAGAGGCTCAATCCCGAAGGCGATAGACCTTCTCCTAGAATGTGAGTTATATTCTGGTCACGAAGTTACTGTTTGCTTTGCCGAATGGTGTGCTGAGAAAGCTGTTTTAATTTAGAATTTCTCTTTTGTTGGCTTGCACATGGAAAATGTAGGTTACCTAGTGACTTGTTAGGCACTTATTCTAAGGTAGAGTGTAGATTTTTAATACCTAATCTAATGTAGAACGTTGAATGTAGATGTTTAATACCTAATCTTTCTTTGATATTTTAACACCTTCCTTATTCTAGGTAAAACAAATTAAAGTGAAGTTGTCATTTCTCAAAGAGCTTCGTGTTCCTTACTGATCATCATTCTTTTTTTCCTCACAGCTTCATCTTTCTTTTCGTGGTCATAGCCTGTACCATGCACATTATCCCCAGAAGGAATAATATATCTCAATATTTACTCTAGAGGAACCTGAATTAGATATTTTGGTTGTATGTAGCTGTGCCCTTTAATTTTCTAATATTTTTCCAGATTTTTGCTGTAATGTTCTAAATGGAGTGTTTCTCTGTTTCCAAATGGTATCAAACTTCTACCCCTGGCTGTGATGGCAAATCTTCAGTATACAATTCAATTCTTTCCCTTCTTTCGTGCTGTACAATACTTGCCACTGCCAAACTTTAATTCATTTGGTCCACCTGTTAGCAGTTTTAGAGACTTAGCACACGTCATTGATTTGCGTTGGAGTTACACAGTAATAAATTGCAGTGGTTCGGTCATTGAAACTTTAATAGATCTGTAGTCACTTGAATTAAATTTTTTCTCATGTCAACTACAAAATTATGAACACCTGTATTCTTACCAGCTGTTAAGCTTTTTATGTTATTTTTTGTAGGTATGCAACAGCCAGTGCCCGTTCGGATGGCATGTTTTTGCTTTGTGGGGGAAGAGACACCTCCGGCACGGTATGGTTTATTGAAATGATGGATTTGGCTCCCCTCCAGTACATTTTTCCATCAATTCTATCCCATTAGCTATTATTTTTATCTTAATATTTTTGTTAGTAATGATCAAACTGTAAATAGATACTTCATGATAATGAGATCAGTTTTACAAAAATTTAGAATTATTGAATACTTTTTTACGGTTACAAATGAACAAGAAATTTTAACCATTAAAATTGTAATGAAAAATGTTTATATTCATCAAATGTTGAAAAAGTGTCAGATTACTTATATTTTGGAGTAATGATACAACTCAATACTATAAATCAAATGATAGGTGTTATTAAATATATAAATTTTTGGTGTATTGGATGAAATTGGAGGGAAGAAGGTGTATTGGGGGGGAGCCAAGCCCTGAAATGATGATCCTTCCTAAAGTAACCTGACTGTGTTGAATCAACTTATGATTTCATAAATATGGTCAACAGTATATTTATTTATTTTTGGATTGAAATTATATATTACAGATATTTTACTCGATATGATTGTCTGTGACTGCTGATTGTATATGGCCATCCGCAGCCACTGGCGGATGCTTATGGACTGCTTATGCATAGGAATGGCCAGTGGGAATGGACTCTTGCACCTGGGGTTTCTCCTTCATCAAGGTATCAACATGCTGCGGTAAGTCTTGCTTGCTCATTTAGCAAGTTCTTTCGGCTTTCTTTCTTCTTCTTCTTCCTCTTTTCTGCAGTTTTTGTTTTCTGTATGGATGTAAAGTATTCTGACGATGTTCTTGAGGGGGTAAACTTTCTATAAATTGGTATTATATAATAATGGCTTCAGGTCCTGTTCTGTTAGGTTGACAGTTTAATCTTCTATTTATAGTTTTCGCTACCCAACTTCAGTTTACTTTGCTGGTATCAGGTATTTGTGGGTGCTAGATTGCATGTTACTGGAGGTGTTCTTAGGGGAGGACGAGGAGTTGATGGTGAAGCCGCTATTGCAGGTAAATATTTGGGATTAGGTTTTTAGTTAATTAGCATTGATGCTTGTGCATATTGCTATTTGATAAATCCTAAACCATTCTCTTGTCAATGATATTTATGTTATGGAAGTATTGGATACTGCTGCTGGAGTTTGGTTAGATAGAAATGGACTGGTTACTTCTCCACGCACCAGTAAAGGGCAGACTGAGCAAGATCCTTCTTTGGAGCTCATGCGTCGTTGTCGCCATGCAGCTGCATCTGTTGGTGTTCGTATATATATTTATGGCGGTCTCAGAGGAGGTACTGTCTGTTAGTAGTAAATGCAGATGTGGATTGTCTAACTAAAACCTTAACTACATAATCAAGTACTTCCTCCGTTTCTCAGAGTGCACCTTTTTTGGAGCGTTTTGGCACTGATTTATGATGTGCCAAAAACATAATTTATATATTTTTACGGTCGCAGTATATATGTATATTATATTTTCCACTATACTAAAGGTAGTTGAAGATATAATGTATCAAAGCATGTTGGTTTGTCTTAAAATCTTTGCAAAAAAGAAACAAAAGCAGGACACTTAGCGAAACGGAGATGGTATTCAAGGATGGAAGCAACAACTGTGTTGACTATTTTTTCTGTTATTATCTGTATTACCGTACTATTCCATGCTCTTGCAAGTTGTATCCTGTTCAGTTGATAGTAGTAAAAGTTGAAGGGACTGATTTCAATTAGTTATCTAATCGTGTGGAAGCATTGTTACTATAATGTAATCCATTTGATATTGTATCTACTGCCAACCCATTTACTTCCCAAATGTTTATTGATTGTTGATTGTTTTACAGGTTGTTTATATTTACTAGAATTGAAACTATTTGAAGAGCCCATATGCTTATTGAAGTGAATCAAACGGCATGCTTAGTTTAACATTTCTGTAACAGTATATTAGATTTTTTTTATAATAACGATAACGTACAAATTAATCAGCTAAATAAAATTTAATAATATTAGGTAGTAGTTGGGTTTTGGGAAAAGTTAGAAAGAGGTTGAAGGAGAAAGATGGTGTTAACTAAACATCCCAAATTCGGAGTGGCTCTTTACATGGTAAATGAACCACATTAATAGGTTTCGAAATTTATAGATGACATTGTAGGTAATTTTTACATGAAAAGTTACGGAAGTGTTTTTATGTACAGCTTAAGTGAAGCACCATGCCTTATCCACAAAACACTTCTCATGCGGCAATTTAGTCCATTTAAGGCCAATTGTTTTTTAGGCTACATACATCCTTCCGGCTTTAAATCCAGACTTTAAAGGAAAAATATTAATATTATTCCTTATTATCTACTTAACTGGGTGAAAACAAAATTAGTAATTATAGGGGTGTAATTAAGTTGATTTTAAAATTTTGGGCAAAGTGTAATATGTTCAAAAAATAGGGAATAAAAGGTAACATCTTTACAAATCTACTCAAGTTCTGTCATAAGAAATTCCCTTCTTCGGCCTTCAATTTTATTCGCTATACAGAAAGTGCTGACATTATTAATTATTTTCATTCTTTGGATTGATATCAATTTCCTCACATATTTAATATAGGTCCTAGTTATTATCATCATGATCGAACTTAACCCAGCCTATTGTATCTCCATTGAAAAAAATATTGGAGATGATAATCTGTTAGTATCTATAATTAAAGAATAACCAGTGGTCTTCAATTCATATTTCATATAGTAGAAAGCAGAAAAAAGAGAGAAGTACAACTCAAAAAAACAATTAAGCTTGTACCAAAAAACCTTTTCTTTTATTTTATTGTTCTTTTCTTTCTGTACTCCTTGGAACAAAATGCATTCAAACATTTCTTTGTGAGTATTTCACTCGTATGTTTCTGGAGTTCCTTTTTTTTTTGTAGTGTATAAATATTAAAGAGTGGAGAAGAAATCATCTTCTAAATTAGGTCTGATGGTTTATGCTTTGAAATGGTATTCGGATGTTATGCATTTAAATTGTAATGGCATCTGGCATCTGGCATCTGGCATCATACTTACATTGTAGTAATAATACCGCCACTACATTTCCCCCCCTTCTTAGTTGGTTTCCTTTTTTGAATGATTGATGAGGCTTAGAAGAGTCAAGAGCAAGTTATGTGTGCTTCTTTTTCCTTTTCCTTGTTTTGAGAAATAACACGAGCTTTACTTTCCATGGTGCAGATGTGTTGTTAGATGATTTTCTTATTGCAGAAAATTCACCATTTCAGTCCGACACTAATTCTTCTGGCTCAACTATGACAAGCCCCATAGTGAACCATTCCAATTCCACACTTAGTCCAGATGGCAGATCTCAGATTCCCTCATCTGGTGGCTCAAGGTTTATTATTATTATTATTATTATTATTATTATTATTATTATTACATGTTTTAATTATTATTTTGACTTTTTTCTCTCTTTAATATAATGATGTCTGCATGGCAAAGAATCTTAACGTTCTTCATGGATTATGGGTGATTAATTATGTAGTTAGATTTGGGTTTCATTGGATTTTATTGTTGTAATTTTATATTACTGGGGATTATAAGATATCTAGCTTAATTTTGTTATCTGAGTATATATGGTATCTACATTCTAGCATAAATTTGTTTAGGTAATTAAAATTATTTTTTATGCTATTTGTGGTAGCCATAGTTCAAAGTTTTGGCGTATCGGCCAACATTTGGCGTATTGGACTGGTTTCAGCCCTTGCCGAACTGCATCATGTAAAGGTTTATTTTGGTGTTGCACAACGGTTCAGACCAAATCGTGGGAGTAATTTCAATGTAAAGGGGAGAAACACAACACACACAAAAAATGTATTTAATACATTTTAAGTAGTACTTAATTAGTATTAAAGACTAAAATAAAACTAGTATTCAAGTTAACTACAACTTATAAAATTGTACT
Organism: Panax notoginseng; assembly: GCA_016801055.1. Lineage (NCBI taxonomy): Eukaryota > Viridiplantae > Streptophyta > Magnoliopsida > Apiales > Araliaceae > Panax > Panax notoginseng. The sequence continues at coordinate 224,091,879 of CM029015.1, read as the reverse complement.
TAAACTAGTGAGCAAAAATACATTTATACATACTATATAGTACCTAACTAGAGCTTAAAAAAATTGTAGCCATTTTACTTAGAAATAAAAATATATCTATATATATTTATACATATTAATTGAAAAAAGTTGTACCTATATATTATCTAGTTAAGTATAACTTGAAAATATCTTAAGAAAATTTTGGCATCTTCGGTTGAGGAATTTGTTTTAGAGTAACCAAAAGGAATCATTGATTTTCAAGGCACAACAGACGTTGACTGTCTTCCAACCAAATTTAAAGACAACAGAAAATCAGGAATCTTTCCGTCTTCAATGATTGAAGAAAATGTGTCCTTGGGAACATCTTTCTTGAATCAATGTTAAGCAATAAATATTTGGTTATTCTTTAATACCACTTCAATACTTGACGGCGAGTTGTTCTCAATGGTGGGAAGAATAATTGGGATCATATCAAAAGATCTAATTCTTCGTGGATTATGATAGATTAGTTATTTAATTAATTTTGACAACAAAGTAAGTCTTTGAATTCCAACCAATCACATAAATACTTAAGGTTAGTTTGGAGAGTATGTTTGGTATTTGCTTTCTAGTATAAGTTGGTTTAGGGAATTAGATTTATTTCCTTAACTGTGTACTTGTCCTTGTGTTATTAGGGTTTTTATTACTTTGTAAGTATTGTATATCCTACAAGTTTAATGGAGCTTTTTATAAGTAAATAGTTTTATTAAAGCTCCAAGAGGGGGCATCACGGATCTCTTTTGAGGGTGAAGCACTTTTTTTCACCTGTTCTTATCTATGTGTTCTTACACTTTGTCACTTATGCTATATTTTTGTATGACATTTCAACTCTGCTTCCTAATAATTGAGTACCATTCACCTTTGTCAGCATGGACAGAAATTCTATGGAGAAACTGGCTGAGGCTTCTGCTGCGGAAGCTGAGGCTGCTACTGCTGTCTGGCAAGCTGTACAATCATCATCTGGCACTCCTGAAGAAACATCTGTGTCAGATGACAACTTACAAGCTGCGGAGACTACTTCAGAGGGTAGTGACACTGAGGCAGATGTTCGACTTCACCCTAGAGCTGTATGTATCTTCTGAACTTTTGTTGTAATATAGGGTTCATTCCCTCTACAAGCTGAAAAATTCATGCTGTTGTTTATTCTGCAGGTAGTGGTTGCCAAAGAGACTGTAGGGAACCTAGGCGGAATGGTAAGGCAGTTATCCCTGGATCAATTTGAGAATGAGAGTAGACGAATGGTACCATTGCAAAATGACTTGTCATATCCTACCAAAAAGTTCACGAGGCAGAAATCTCCACAAGGCTTGCATAAGAAGGCACGCAACACTAAACTGCTATGCTACTGTCCTTTTCTTCTTTATCTTTTCCATAGGAGAAAAGATATGAATTGTTCTCGGGTTATTAATTTATTATATGTTTTCTTGGCAGATTATATCTAATTTGCTTAGGCCTCGAAATTGGAAACCACCTGCGAATAGGAGGTTTTTTCTGGATTCTTATGAAGTGGGTGAGCTTTGTTACGCTGCTGAGCAGATCTTCATGCATGAGCCTACAGTTCTTCAGTTGAAAGCTCCTATCAAAGTTTTCGGTGATCTTCATGGACAATTTGGTGACTTGATGCGGCTATTTGATGAATATGGATTTCCTTCCACGGCAGGGGATATAACGTAAGTTGAAACTGGAGTTTATGCTGTAGGAATTTATATCTTCCAGGCTTCCAACTTTATGAGCTTGTGAAGCATAGAATTGTGTATACTCTCAGTTATGTTGTTACAGTCTAGTCAGTAGACTGGTGGATACATCCTGGTGCACATGCATAGATTCACAGTGATTGTGGGCCTAGAAGCCCTAACTCAGCTTCCATCTGACAAATATTTTAGAGAGTTGTACCAGGTCTGTAAACCCCCCCCCCCTGTTTTATGTGTTTGGTGGGTAGACGACTAAGATGAGCAATGGAGTATAGCTTTCTGTACTTTACAGTTTACAAAAGCTGACCTGTTATATTCCATGGCCCCTCAGATTTAGATCATCTCTATGTAATCGTTTGTATTACAATTAAACTGGTACTCTGTTCTCTATTTGCTGATAAAGTTTCTAAAAGCAATTCTATCCAATTTGTTATATACCTTTTTAGAAGTCCCTAATGTTTTGAAGTATTTCAATGTTGACACACACATTATTGATTATTTTAAAATCGCTCGTGTTTAGCCCATCCCTTTTGCCCAAAAAATAAAAGAAAAGAAAAATCTCTTTCCATATAACCAAAAACTTTAATTCCCAAAATTTAATTCAAACAAAATTGCATAAATCCCCTAATTCAATGTTTCACACTTAAATTTTCACTATGTTCTTAATTGTTTTAGTTGGATATAATGTTATTCCCGTATTGCATTGATCAATTAACTGAATTCTCCCTGACATATACTTTATTTCTTCAATTCGAAACTGAGATTTTGAGCGACGAACTTTGTTATCCTTCTGCTGTTGAGTGTTTAATACCAACTCTGTTCTATGTTTCAGTTACATTGATTATTTGTTTCTGGGAGATTATGTTGATCGAGGACAACACAGCTTGGAGACCATCACTCTGCTCCTTGCTTTAAAGGCAAAGCTTCTTCCCTAATAATTCTATTACTTGGTACCAGTTTCCGGTGTTACTTTATTTGATGGTGTTGGCCCTTGGTTGTAATATTCAGATCGAGTATCCTGAGAATGTTCACTTGATACGTGGGAATCATGAGGCTGCAGATATAAATGCACTCTTTGGTTTTCGTCTTGAATGCATTGAGAGAATGGTATGAATTAATGTATGCTGTCATTTGTTATTTTGAAGATGTTTTTCTGTTCTAATGGTGAATCGATGTGTAGGGAGAGAATGATGGAATCTGGGCATGGACGCGGTTCAATCAACTTTTTAACTATCTTCCACTTGCCGCCCTTATTGAGAAGAAAATTATATGTATGCATGGAGGCATAGGGAGGTCAATACACTCAGTAGAACAGATAGAGAAACTAGAGAGGCCCATAACCATGGATGCGGGATCTATAATCTTAATGGATTTGCTGTGGTAAGTTTTAGTTCATTTGCACATTTAGGTTGCGTTTCAGTTCTGTTTACACTACTTCATGTTCTTTGCAGGTCTGATCCCACAGAAAATGATAGCGTAGTGGGTTTGAGACCGAATGCTAGAGGGCCTGGCCTTGTCACCTTTGGGGTATGCTTGTTATTATTCTTGCATGTATACATTGAATGCTACTATTATTTCCTTTGTTAAAGACTTAAAGATCCATAATGATTGGTGGTGTTCCAGCTTGACTACAAAACAGTATAATTGTACTCTTTTAGTAATTAATTTCATTGGTAAAGTCTTTAAAATATATTACAAAATTATGAACAAAAGTTAAAACTGCTACCAAAATTATGTTGACGTTGCAAATAAAATTTATTAGAGATCTTTCAGTAAAAAAATATTTTTAACTTTTGTTCACAATTGTGTAATATATTTTAGTGTTTTTTATCCTGATTTTAATAAACCTATTTACTAATTAGTAAATATATTTTTATATTTTTGTAATATAAAAAACACTAAAAATATATTTTATAAAAATATAAATATATTACAAAAATGACAAAAATATATTTCAGTTTTAACTTTTGTTCATAATTTTGTAATATATTTTATTTTTGTAATTAGTAAAATTATACTAATTAATTAATTAATTATATTTTTGTAATTTTATTATTTGATTTAATTACTTGAATTATAAACTACATTCTCCCCCACTATTCAACACTAACAAGATGAGGATAAAACTTGCAAGGGACACTTCATAATCAACAGCCCTCCAATTTAACACAAGTGGCATGACAAATGAATCCAATTCTAAATATTTCATATCATGTATATGCATGACTAGATAATTAGTATTACAGTGTGTACTACATAAATTGTTCGACAAAATTATAACTTTACTTAAAGTTACATTATATAATTAGTACCACTGAGCATTTGATTGATTAATATAACCACTTATTTAAAAGTTTCTAATTAATTGTTCATCATTTTTTGATATATAAACAAATTTAAATTATAGTTTAAAATATGTTAAAACATAACATGAGATTATTTTAAGTTATCCCATGAATAATCCCATAAAAAACAAACATGTGACTATAATTTGAAGAGTCAAGAGTCTGACTTGGGTACTCCTCAATTTTGGGAAATTTGCACACTAAAATGATGTACCAACACTCGTACCCTTGTTCGAGTGAGAGTGTAGGAGATGGATACTTTAGGGCACAGTGAAGAGTAACAAAGGAGTAGCTTTCTCCAATAGTTCTAGTGGACAGGAGTATTGGCTATTGCTTCAAGGGCAATGCTCTTTTCCTTGGAGTACTTGGTTGTTAAATGGCCTACTTTTTTCAAGTAGAAAACAGCACCCCCTTTGAGCAATCTGAGCTACATGTTATTGATCTGAATAAACTAGATATTCAATTGAAGTGACTACTGCCAATAACCTGTATTCTTTCATATTAAAGATACCAATTTAGTAGATAATCGATCAAATGTGATAACTTGAAAAGATTTGGCTTTACATAGGGAATATTGATCTTGGGTTATTTTTCTAGAAATATTGGCTTGAGCAGTTAGGTGAAGGTCATGTGACACTAATAATTCTCTCCTGTATACCTCCCACATATTAAATTGCTCGTCTCTAGATGTGACTGATGTTAGAAATCAATTTACTACCTTTGTGGTTTTACTTTCAACTTTTGGTATATCCCTAGCATTACAAACCATAATGCATTGACAGTTTGATACTACTTGCAGCCTGATCGCGTCACAGAATTCTGTAAGAGGAACAAGTTACAACTAATAATAAGAGCCCATGAATGTGTTATGGATGGATTTGAACGTTTTGCTCAGGGGCAATTGATCACTCTTTTCTCTGCAACGAACTATTGTGGTAACTGTTGATATATTTGGTATTTAGGGCTAATTTTTTCAGTCTAATTAAAAAAATATGATTCAGGGACGGCCAACAATGCTGGAGCAATACTGGTAGTTGGCAGAGGGCTTGTGATTGTGCCAAAATTGATACATCCCTTGCCCCCTCCCATGCATTCACCAGAGACATCTCCAGAACGGGTAACGGAAGATACGTGGATGCAGGTAAATTTCTTTAAGAAATGCATTTTCCATCTAGCTTCTATTCTCCTGATTTGTGAATACAAACCCTAGTCATAAGAAGCCCCCCACCCCTACCCCCGCACTAACAAAACCACTCGCTCCTAAAATTGTTCCGACTGCTGCAGGAACTTAACATTCAAAGACCACCAACTCCTACCAGAGGTCGCCCACAGCCTGAACTTGATAGGAATTCACTCGCATATATATGACCTCAGTTAATTTACTTGCATCTGTCAATGTTTTAATGTGGAAATCCCAAGCCTTTAGATTGCACTATTGTTCAGTTCGATGACAATCAGAAGAATCCGCAATCTGTCACATTGCATAGTTGTACTTTACAGGTCAAGTTCAAGAGAATCTTGTTTTCTTTATACGTAGGTTGAGATTGTTAGAAAATGTTAGCTGTTAGAGGTGTGTGGTGAGCATTCTTTGTTGTATCGCTTATGGAGTACTTGTAAAATCAGGCCAGTGGTTGTGATGGGTTAGAGTCAGTTTGTTGTGTAATATAAATGAGGAATAATTTGTATTTAATGTCTCCATAAAGTTGTCGATGATATCATTTTGATAGCAAAATGAGATATATATACCCAGATTTCTCTTTGTTGGAATTTCTACATTGAAGCCCTCTACAAACTTGAGAAACGACCCAAGAACCATGTATGAGAATTCAATAGTAGTACTTCAAACTTGAAAAGATTGATGATTAAACAGACACCATACCAAGATGAGCTCAAAATGTGCAAATATTATAACTATTGGTCTTCTTCATGTTGTAAAGAAAACAACAATGCAACAAGCTGAAGATGCAGAATAGTTATTTGGATCATCGGGCGGGAACCCAACTCATCTCATCTCATCTCAACAAAAGCCATGGTGAATTCTAATGTTAATCCTTCCTTTGTCCGACTGCGTGTTTATATTGTTCTGCGCTGCTGGTACTATATCTTTCAGAGAAAGCAATAGCATCGCTGTTATATCAATTCTACAACCTAAACAAAACAAATCAAGTGTAGGTATCATCAATCAGTAAACATACATTAAAGCTAAAATTATGCAAGTGATTGAAAAGAATGCATATAGGGGAATGTAAAAAGACCCATACTATTTTGCGTGAAGCAGGCAGGGTTAGTTCATTGGCCTGGGAATCGTTGCAACTCGACTAGAAACTTAAATGGCTTGATTGGGAATGTATCCATAACAAAATAAACTAAACGAAAAGATTACAATGGCTCATAGTTTCGATTTTTCTTGGGCGAAAATGGCAGCATAAGCATTAGGCGTGTATAACAAGTAGAAGTCGGTCATTTTCACAAACACCTGAATCCTTATTTTTATCTTGACCACTACTGAAAATAATAATAATTAAAAGGTGCGATATATAGATTTCAAAAATATAGTTAAAAATAAAAATAAATTAATGGCTCAAGGCCAAGGCCTGAAGCTTGAGATAAGAAACAAACACTAGTAGTTCCGAATTCACTTCTCCCTCGTCCTTCCTTTCCAACTTCATGCATTGCAAGTAATTGAAAAGAATGCATATAAGGGAATGTAAAAAGACCCATACTATTTTTCGTGAAGCAGGCAGGGTTAGTTCATTGGCCTGGAATCGTTGCAACTCGACTAAAAACTTAAATGGCTTGATTGGGAATGTCTCCATAACAAAATAAACTAAACGAAAAGATTACAATGGCTCATAGTTTCGATTTTTCTTGGACGAAAATGGCAGCATAAGCATTAGGCGTGTGTAGATAACAAGTAGAAGTCGGTCATTTTCACAAACACCTGAATCCTTATTTTTATCTTGACCACTACTGAAAATAATAATAATTAAAAGGTGCGATATATAGATTTCAAAAATATAGTTAAAAATAAAAATAAATTAATGGAAGGCCAAGGCCTTAAGCTTGAGATAAGAAACATACACTAGTAGTTCCGAATTCACTTCTCCCTCGTCCTTCCTTTGGCCAACTTCATGCATTGCGGACCGGACGTCAACAAATCAAGTTTATATATATATATATATATATATATATATATATATATATATATATATATATATATATATATATATATATATATATATATATATATATATATATATATATTGTAATATATTTATATTACATCTGGTAATATATTAATATTAAAATAATAAAATGTCAGGCAGTAAAATATACTTGCACTATTACAAAATTAAAGATATATTTTGATTTTTTAAATCAATTTTGTAAAACATTAAATCTTAAATTTAGATGAATTTATTTAAATTCTAAAAACAATAAATATGATAATTAATAATACTTGTTGCTTTAAGAATAGTTCTAGGAAGGCGATATTTCCATAAACTATATTGATAGTTACACAAGCTAATAGTATCCCTCAATAGTAATCAAGTCTCGCACTCACCCGGGAGGAAACTTTTCAAATTTTAATTGTGAAAATAAGTTTTTCCTATGCTTTTTTGTGCAACTATTTCTCCTTTCTAGTTTATTACCACCACTTTAAAAATAAGTTTGTAAAATATAAAGCCTAATGTTGCTTAATGAAATGGATTATCAATAACCAAGTAAAACCGCACATCACTTCAAATTGATGAGTTTGAACCTGACCCAGTGCTACCGTCCATATAATCCATATCATATCATATCATATGATGAATTTATAAAACTTTAGGTTACTTAAAATGTGAAAACCTCATTTCCTATCTTATTAATCACATTCCTGAGGCCCAAGGTGGGGTGGTGGGGTGGCGGGGAGGGAAAAATAAGGGAATCAAATCTCCGGCTGCAGTGCCATGAAAGTCGGGCCTGGATGGGTTCCCCTTTCTTCAGCCAAGTGATACAATGTCGACCACTACATTGAGCTGACTGAATCCATTTTGCCAGGGATATGTTCACAGGGTTAGGATAAGTTGCTGATGCTGCAGCAAATTTAGAAGTGAGCTCTCCTGCCAAAACTTTGAACCAATTATACTCTGGCTGCCTCGTGAGTAAATGGATAGTCTGTGTAATCATCCAACCAGGTAGATCTTACGCCTTGCGCTGTAGCTTCAATCTGCACAAATCATAAGCAAGTGTCAACTGATGGACTCACATTGATGAAGGATAATCACATCCCCCGCAATGGAAATTCACTTGATATACACCTCGATCTCATACATGGAAGTGTATGCAAATAGAGCCGCTCATAATAAAGTGCCAAGATCAAGCAAAAGGAAAATATAGAAGGAAACACTAGACCTGGCAAAGTGCGTAACAATCCAACCTACCTAGATTGTTTTTGGGTTGGGCGTCTACTTTGTATGTCATGGGTTAGACATAGTTTGGACTTTATATGGGCTCAAACTAGTTAACAACTTTTACCCTAAACATGTTGACTAACCCCAGCAATGAAGTAATATTTCTCGTCATATTTCTCTTTATAAGTCTATTAAATCGCAGATCAAAATAGAGGTACAACTTAAGACCTACCTACTGACTATTGATTCTTACAGTAACTACACTTTCTCCTTTTTATGCTCAAATTCAGTAATTGCGGAAATAGAGCTAGAATATTACTCTTTTTTGCTTGATAGGGGGTGTTCATTCACCAGCGCAGCTAATAGTGCTCTCTGAATTGAGCTGGATAGCCACCCATCAAACGGCTCTCAAACCCAACTTGTGATGTATCAAGGGGACAAAGTCAAAGCATTTGATCCTTTGCCCCATACTTCGAGTAATGAGATGGCTCCTCCCCACTGATCAAGCAGTGATGCTTTGATAAGCTTAGCTTTAAGCTGCTAACGATCGGTTCAGGTTCAGGTTCAGATAAATCAAGTCCCTTTACTTGGTTCGCAACTACCATAGGGCTGTCAAATATATATAAATATATAATTATATATATATATATTAAGCTATTAAACCTCGTTTAATAATTTTTGACTGGAATAAACCAGAACATGAAGCAATCTTTTATATAACACAGGATCCAAAATATTGTGTCAAATTATAATTAGCTAATGTTTCACTATACATGAGTGGGCTCAATGGTTATTACCGATTATTACCATACACATAATTTTGTATCATATTCTAGTATCCAATTTTTAGTCACCAAAGCATTATTGCTTTTATAGATTGTCAGTTCCATTCAATGTATGTCTGAACACAACTGCTTTTGCAGTAGTTCACAGGTTCCCTGCTCAATGTAGTTGGTGCATTAGTGGTATTCAGCAAGTCAAGCTTAGAGGGAAAGTGTATTAAAAAGTTTAAAATTGAGAAAGTGAAAAAAAAAAATTTAAGGGATAAAAGGTGAATAAAAAAGTTAGAGAGAAGGTGAATCAAAAAAGTAGAGAGTGAATTCAAAGTTTTTAGAAAAGAAAGTGGATAATAGAGAAAGTGAGAGGAGATGAAAAAATTTAGACAGAAAATGAATAACAAATTATAGAGAGAAAGTGTGTAAAAGAGTTTAGAAAGAGAGAGTGAGAGGACGATAGAAATTAAATAATAATAAAAATATGCTTTTGAACATAACATTAGACTTTAAAGTTGAAATGTGGGTTGACTTAGATTGGACCCATAACTATTTGGTCCAAACTATATAACCTATTAAGGATATGGGTTCTATGGTTTTAGTTTTAAATGAACCCATAGCCTTTATTACGTAACCCAAACCTGACCCAACTTACTTTTCGCCAGGCCTAGGAGACGCTAAAGTGATTGACTACAAAGTTTTCAACCGATACAAGGTCTAAATCGGAATGCAAACTGTTCAAAGTTATATGCAGAATCTACAGCCTGCAAGAAGCCAAAAACTCTTACCAGACCTTTATAAGCAGGAGGTGCTCCCTGAAATTCATCCCGGTGATCCAATTGTGGAGCCAATGGGACATAAAAATCCTCCATAGGATCCTCAGGCAAGTCATTGAGAAGCCTGGTTCCAGACCCACCTTGTTTGTCAATACAAATATTATCGCCTTCAGATGGTCCGCGAACATCCTTAGCTGCACGTGCAAGCCTGGCTTTCCGATTATTGAGCCTGTTCATTCCACAGATTATGAAAAGAATTGAGAGATGGAGAAAAGATATACAGCAATCACAAAAGAAACTTATTAGAGTATTGGAGGATGAATAAGGTTACAGCTTAATCCACTCTAACGATCATTAATTATTTTCAAAATGCACTTGGTATTTAGATAAAGATAAGAGCTGGCTTCACGCCATCTAAGATGAAAATAAACTGTGGGGAAAAAATTATCTACCAAAGAGAAAAGAAGAAAAAGAGGGAAACTTAAAACCTTCACTATGAGTCTATGAAGACCGACACTTTAACATCTTTCGAATAGAAAAGCATCTAAAAATCCAGAATCTATGTGCAAAGCTTACAATTCAATTTTTTTTCTTCCAATTATGAGTATTGGTAAATCAATGAGAATAATTGGTCAATTTTAAAGAGTACACAAATAATTCACTGACAACAACCACCTGCAGAACTACTAACAAGGTAAGACCAATCTAACAAACCAACACAACATCTTGCAACACCATATTTTAACAATGATTAGGAGGTACTATTAGGACTAGATATAAGGGCTGCAAATTTAATAGAGCCATTTATTAGCAGTATCTTCACTCACTTAAATGAACTCAAGCTCTACTGCACGACTTGTCAAGATTTCAGCAATTTATGGTAGTAGATTCAGTAAAGAAGTGGTGTAAACGATTTATTGACACCATGAGGTGAAGTTTAGCAAGAGAAATATGTAGAATATTATTTTAAATTGTGGAAATCAAAGATTGAAATTTTGAATCAGTAAATTAAAGCACATACCTCATTGAAATCTTCTACTTTACGAGGGCTTTAATAGCCACAAAATTGTTAACAACTCCAAGTGATTGTCATTCATTCTTTTTCTCTATGTTTAACTCTCTTCCTTTTGTTTGTTATGCTTTTGTTCTTTTCCTTTACCAAGAAGCACTTTCTTTGCTTTGTATTAGATCAAATTTCAGGAAGTCAACCAAGATTTCAAAGGGAGATTGAAGCCCACGAAGCTCTTGGATTTCGTGCATCAACATAAGTTCTTGTTCAAGTTTGTATAGATTTATTAAATATTTTAGTCTTCCCCAGTTAAGGTAGATGAAAAGTTTCTTCCATATTTTCTCCATCTTGCTGGTTTTCCCATGATTTCAATATATCAGTACTACTGCAAACTTGATTATTCACTCCTAGCAATGAGCTAAACTTGATTTAGTAGAACGAACTAAACTTGATATAGTAGAATGTTTCAAAACTAAACATGAGCAGGTATTTGTGTTTTTGTATTAGGTCCAGCGTAAAGCTAAGTCAAACAGCATCTAAACGTGAAGAACTGGACCTTTCTACCCCCTGGGCCTCGGCGCGAGTTTAACTTGCTAGAAAGATGTAAAACTACCACCAAAAAGAAAAAGAATCTCTCTGTGAAGAAATTGTAAGTCAAAATATTAATTAAATTCACATGGTAATACTCTCCAACGGTGTGAAGTTTCTTCTGTTTCCAGATCAAAGTTTGTACATATTGATTGCCTTGGGCATTTTTGTCATCTCATAGTCATTCGCATTTGGGTCAATATAGTACAAAGTGACAGGACAGAATAGCCAAGAGCCGAGATCTAAAAACATTTAGTCCACAAATACGACACCTTAGACAATTTTTCATGTTATAAGCAATGTGTTTCGCATAGACCAAATTGAAAAGGAGAAAACAGTTCCGGCATAAAATAAAATAAGAATTGTAGAAAGCTTCTGACAGGCACTTCAAAGCAACCAGTAAAAAAATTCAAATATTTTATTTCTTTTCACAAATCTTATCTGCGATTAATAAGATATAAAACTGATAATGAAAAAGTAAGTTAAACCACTGAAACATGTATCAAGAATATGAAGAAGACTTTCTTACCAGTTTTTTAACTGGGAAGCCGTAACCTCGGAACCCTAATAAAGACATTTCAGAGAGTTTCAGGGTCGATAAAATAGTATGATAAATGCTCATAACATATAATTAAAAGTGCAGTTTTATAACATACATGTTGACTCAACCGTTCAGCCCACATTTGTAGTGAGGCCACATGTCGGTGCATGTCAGGTTTATCCAAGAGAGCCTTCTCGATTAGGCTGGTCTGTTTATCATTCATTATGGTTCTTTTCCGTTTTCTTCGTTGCGTCTCTGCACATTGAATAGTTTCAGCCTTTTCGTCCTCTTGAACTCCACCAAAGCCAGATTCTGTAATATGCTTAAAATTATTTACTTGATCAATGGAGCTCTTGCACCGCATAGAGCTTGAATTTGACCCACTTGATTAAACATTTTGAGCATCTCTTTCAAACCTCTAGCTACAAAGTTACCAGGCTTACCTTCATCTCTTGTCTTATCTTGTCTCAGTTCATCATCAGTTCGATATATAGCATTGCCCCTGATATAGAACTCGTCTACTTCTTGGAGAGCTGAATTATCTGAATTGCCCTCTTTTAGGTGACCTCTTCTATTATTATGATCTGGAGATCCCTCTGCATTTTGAGCCTCCTAATTAAAATGAAATTTTATCCTCAGATCATGTGTTGTCTTTAAACAACATAAATATAAGATGATAATGGATGAGATGGTCTAAGAGACAGCTTACTCGCCATTATCATTCCATAAAATTTAACACTGTTTTAGTCGGGCTTGTAATGAACGATGGCTCGTATTAGTCTTATAGGTGACTCAGATACCAAAAAAGGAACATCACTGAGGTCAAAGATTATAGCCACCAACAATGTCTTGTATCAATGAATTTCAAACCTTGGGGGAACATAAAGTAAATGTTTGACCGCAATGCAAGAGGAATAAAGTTGATTAAGTGATCACAAATTGCAAGTTAATGAATTAAACATCCAGCATTCACCTCATGTTCACTGATAGTGAGTCTCGATAATTTGTCCCATGATATTGACCTCTCAAATTGGCTTTCCTGTATTTCCTCCGGCAGTGTAGTTTGATCAATTTGAATTGGCACATAATGAGAATTTCAAAAATATCAATACGAAAAGTAAAAATACATTCCACAGCAAAGAAAAAAGTAAATATTAATAAACTTACAATTTAAGGATATTGAAACTTGAAAGAAAATGGATGAAGGCCTTACTTGAACTTGAATACTAATTATTGGTTCTAATTGACTCAGGAATACCCTGCAACAGAAAATTGATGAACTTCTGTCAGGTTTAAGCAGAATTAAGAAATGATGTCATTTGATCAAAAGAGAGAGGCATAATATCCTTTATGAAAACATGCTTAATGTAAAATTACAAACATAATCATTCATGTATAGACAAATAAATAATTAAAAAGAAAAAAAGACTCAGGCTAATTAGTGGTTAGTGTTGGGAAAAAATAAAATTTGTATTATTTGTATTTAGTCCAAGACTTAGCATTTTAAACCGGGTGACATCATTTCAAGAGATCCCTGGCAACATCACACTACTTGCTCATACTTTTTAATAATTTCAATTGTGTTACTCCAACATCCCTTCACCTCCACAATATTGAAACTCCCCCTCCCCCCTCCCCCCTCCCCCCTCCCCCCAAAACAAAGTCTTTATCTCTCACGACCATGATTAAAGTCCTGTAGCAAAAAAGGACTCGTAAACCGAGACGAGTCTCATACACTACCCTTAACTGATCTCCTTGAAGAGCCTACATAGCCAAAGAATTTCTTCCTTGTTCACCAAAACAACCCTCACCACTCACTCCCAAGTCCTACAAGCTCAAATAACTTGATTTCCTGATCTCCACCTCAAAGGTTTTCTCTAGACGACGAAGGTATAATCCATTTGCATCTTTCTCTTTTCCAACCTGATTGAACTTTCTGCATATTAAGTAAGTCCCTTAATTGTGACGTTGGATATATATAGATGCAAACCTCAAAGAAAAGAAAGCTTAAATAGATGGAAATTTAATTATTGCTTCTTTCCATACTCGGACCCACTTAGAATTACAAGAGAATTCTAATTGCACTGCATTCCGCATAATCAATCCGAATCATGGTATGGTACAACAACTTAGGTGCCATGTGTATTCTACATATGTAGCATTCCTCGTACCCTATTTTGTTCCAAGTATTCAGTTGATTAGCGTTCCTGGTAACCATGCACCATTAAAAGTCAAGCTATACGCTGGCAAAGTCCTATTGTAGGGGGGTTTGCACTGGACCTCAACCAAGCCTTAAGAGTGTTTGCAAAAAGTGTTTGCAAAAAGTGAATGCACAAAGAAACTGCTCTCAAACTAATTTAGATGTCTTCTAGACAAAACATGAGCAATTGCACGTGTATTTAGCTTGATATACAATACCATCACAAAGTTCTGGTGAATAGGCCTGTTCTATAATAGAACTAAAAGGAGAGAGAGATAATAATCCTATTAGTATGTAAGCATGTTGCAATAATAATGTGTACTTTTTAGTCCTTGCAAGAACTGTTCAGAAATCATTTCCAGCAACAGATGATTGATTTTCAATACAACATAAATAAAAGGAGTCACTGTATGGCTCATTTTTAATCACCTTAAAAGCTGCACATCCTCCTCATTTAGAAAGCTACGAATTAAAGATTCAGCATGAATCAACAAGGAACCTTCATATGCAAGTCAGTTGTTAGGAAAGAACAAACAGATGTTAAGTTAATAATCCAAGTCATATTAAGAGACAAATACTTACGTAGATTCCTGCTAATAGCAGCAGTTTTTTCAGTAGCAGATTTGGAGTAAAATCCATCTGCTAATTTAGGAAATTCCTTTTGCAAGCATTTGGAAAAGCTATTAAGAAAGAGATCCTTCTCCTCTGCGAATTAAAACAAACAGCTTGATTTTGTAATATGGAAAAATGACACAGATAGGAGAAGGGTCAAAATATTCAGATTTGAACATGCAAAGCTTGATTGAAGCGTTTACCTTTGCAAATATCTGGAATAAAACAATGTAGATTTGCAATTACTTTGACCAATAATGACGTTCTTTGATGTGCGTATGAAGCCCGAGGCATGTTACAAGGGATGAAGGTAGTTTCTGAACTCATTGTAACTAATAGATCTGATGATGAGAGTAAATTTAAAACCCATCCCGCTGCCACAAATGGGTCATACTCCAGCGTGGCATCTTCTTCCCAAAGCAGAGGATCAGATGCACACCAACAAGATAAGAACTCTCCATGTGGGAGTAAAAAGAGACCGGTCAAAACCTCAGTCTAAGAGACATGAATAATAACTGTCACAAGCCTTACCAAAACAATTTATATAGAAGCAGTCATAAGTGTGGATATATCAAGAAAATAAAAGATTTCCCCCCAGGAAAGGGAGAATGAAAATACATAAAAATGCTACAAACATCAAAAAGGAGACTAACAGGTTTGAAGCAAGTAATTTATTTCGTATAGAAAAAACAAAGCAAGTTTCGATTACAGAATCACTTAATCAGGTAGTAGATTCCTCTCATAAAATTTCTTTTTCCACCCAAAAACCAAAAAATAAATAAATAAATAAAACAGAAAATCGGGTTAGTGGTGAAAAGCTTACAATATGTATTGTTATGTAAGATCGAAAATTTGTATCATCTGATAAGATATCTGCAAGGTGCATAGCGTTAAGTTGCAAAATCCCCTTTGGGTTATTTTTGTCCAAGCAAGAACTGAGCTCCTTGTGACACCCACTGAATAGTGTCTTCAGTAATTCAAGAACCTAATCCACAACATTTATATTAAGACCATTCAGTTAGGCAGCTAAAGCAGACCTGTGAACAAAAGAAAGATCTTCCCAAGTATGTCAATCATGGGAAAGAAGCAATATGGACTACTTGCTATGGCCATAGTAGAAAAATATTGAACACATGTCTGAGTGCCTAGTCTCAACACAGGTAGTTCAAACCAATTAGAAGAGACCATGTTGTTAGAGGCAATGATCTAACACTATAGCATACAATGTTGGGAGGTACAAATACTTTACATATGGTGACAAATCTAATATAAGATACCGATACTATCATTAGTATAGGATATTAACCATATCATTTTGAAAATAAAAATCTACTTTTTAACATGAATTAAACTCTTCTTGGACACTTCTTAAACCATGAGCATTAAAATTTAAATGCTATTACAAAACAAGATGCTAAGAAGCATTGGAGACGTTAAGTTTTTACAATTTTTTGGGTCTTTGCACTGAACAGATTTCGAAGAATTTTTAAGTATCAATATCTTCCTTTTGCATTTGTAAATCGAGATTCTTTATTAGTATCAGCATCTTGTCTCATTGTGGTCATCCTTTAGGGAGCAGTTTGCAGCCTTTTAATTTCAACTTTATAAAGGGATTGGAGGTCATGAAGAGCAAAAGAAGTGAAGGAAATCCATAGTTATGCATCAGCAGATTGTGTGCCAAAGATATGGGTCAGCAAATTGTGTGCCATAGCTATGCGACAGCAGATTGTGTGCCATAGCTATGCGTCAGCAGATGGTGTGCCATAGTTATTCTAACAATACGCATAATGTTCGAAAAAACGTATATATCCCAGGAGAAAACAAGATTACATCATTTTGGCAAACGAACCTCTAATGCAACAGACTTGGCTAAGCCCAAGCTTCCAGGAGTACTAGCAACCTCATCCAAGTAAGATATGCTTTCTGCTTCACAAAGGTGCAATAGCTGCAGAAGAGTCGTAACTGTTTCAATTAATTGCACTTGCAGACAAAAATATCATACCATGAAATGCTGCAGGGGATTATCAACGATGTATAAGCCACCAGACAAATGTCTACACGAGATCATAAATCACATTGACTTACAATAGATAGAACTTTGGACTTCATTCTAGATACAGCCGCCGCAAAATAGTTTTGCTCAGATAGTGATGTTGGTATGTTGAAGTTCAAAATGAGTCGAGCCAGTAAAATAATGCCACCTTTTCCACATAATTCCTGAAATAGATACAAATGTGTGTTGTCAACTAAAGGAAACACAGAGACCTTAACTGATGGAGAACACTACAGAATTTCCAGTTTGGAATACTCTAATTTTCTGGAAAATAAAAATTATACTACGTAGATGACAAGTAGAAAGAAAGGTCAGTAGCTGCAGAATCTTTTCTGATCTATTGCCAGTAAACTTATTTCGCAGAGTCCTTTGTCTATAAATCATTAAATTATATTTGTTAGTTTAGAGTCTTTAGACCACAGGGCATCAACCAATGCCATCGAAGAAAAGTAGAATGTTACTACTCGCATATATGCGCTTCACTGGAGAGATCTTATATGTGAATAGCAAAAGTAATAGTACTAACTAAGCTCCAATTGCTGATCATGATTTCTTCACAAAATTTTATGTTCTTATTGAGGACTGCATTACTAATTAGAAAAGCATCCTGGAATTCTTCACTCCACTAACCCAATCAAAAGGCAAAATTTAGTGTTCCTTTGACCCTTTCTGCTTGTGCCCAATACCCAGGGAACTCTGCATTCCAGTTGATCAATTCCAACCTATGCTCATTTCAACTTATTTCAAGCTTATAGAAGAGACAATAATACTCCTCTTGACAAGCACATACAAAAATACAAGCGTTAATCAAAAACCTTATGTTTCACAAGGTGGTCTTGAAACAGCTTTTGTTGACACAATGTCTGAAGAAATTGTAGAGACGCCTCGCACTGCTGGCAGAGATGCTTAATTGGTTCTTCAGCAGTAGGACTTGAATTCTCGCATAAATCGATAGGATGGGCTGACAGCATGATCTGAAGAAGCTCGATATCCACACGAACTGCAGAAAAAGAAGCATCCATAAATCTGTCAACCTGTCACATAGAGCTTTGTCAGACTGCAAGTTTGTGCAAAAAATCATAAAGGGAAAAAATAAATAATTTTACCTTAGGGTGATGAACTAAAACACTAGCAAGCTCTGGCCATTGAGAAGAAACAAATCCTGTTAACAGATATAGACTGCTGGTTACCAGTGTAGAATGCAAAAGGGTTATAGGAGTCGATGGTTGAAGTTCCTATATCATAAAACATAAGTGTCATTGTCAATAGAAAATGTAAAAGGCAGTAAATTAAATTATGACCTTAAAGGGTCAAATAAGAGGGAAACCTGCGTATTATTATTGACCACGATAAGTATATAAAAGATCATATCAAACAACTGTCGTGACAAGGAGATGTCATCGAGCAATATCTGCAACAAAGATATCAAAAAAAATATAAGTATGACTTAGGTTCCATACAGTAAGACATCTGCCGAACTCTTCAACCAATCCTATAAATGTGTGGGTGGGTGTATATTTTGTGTATATTCAAAACAAATAAGATAGAGAAGACAAAGCTGATTATCACCCATGTACAAAAATGGGTTGACAAGAAACATACAAATGAAAGAGATGAAACATGAGATATTTAATTCCTCAACCATAAGAAAGGTAGGTACAGATCAGCAAACAAGATGCAGGACGAAAGTGATTTTACAGTTATGGGTTTATGGCATAAAAGGAAATATCTATAGGTAAAAGTGTAGAACACTGTGGGGACAAAAGGGCTTTTTTTCTTTTCAAGGTTAAATAAATAATTCCATAACCATTAGGTCATCAGATACTGAGAACCACAATTTTATAGTGACACCAGTAGAAATACAAAGAGTTGCTTACTTGGGAGGTAAAATCTTGTGAACTAATTAGGAGACCAAAGTCATGTACCATCAACCAATTACATGGATAAATCAGTAAAATGAAATGAATATCATATGAACCTCCAAATATTCAATTACGGTCTAGTTCAAGGTGTTATCCCATATTTTATGTACCAACAGCCTAATAATGTAATTCTCCTTAGACATCACAATTTTGCTTAATGTCAGCTTACCTATCCATAACAAATAAAATGAGAAGGATGGATGGCAGGCTCTTTTAGAGGCCTGGATACCTTTATAAAAGGATAACCAAAAAAAGCAAGAGAGACAGATTGAAAAGTATTGTTTGCAACTTTGCATATCCAAAACTGGAAAATCTAAAACCTTGAAAAGAAAAACTAATAGCACACATTGAACATGAAACAATCCAAAGAGGATTCCTTCATTCAACTAGAGATGCTAACCACAATTAACAACTAAAATACAATAGTAGTCACAACGAAAATATGTTTAACCAGAAATACCTCTAAGATCTAGGGGTCCACAATGCCAATCCTTTAAACTGTTATGGCTGTGACTGTGAACATACGTCTATGTCTCTACTTCTATCAAATAATAATATCCATATTCTTATTTAATAACCTCCTGAAATTCCAGATTTGTTCAACTTGGAATCCCAGCCATAAATAAATTATTAGTCCTAACTAGTTGGAAAATATAAATATAGATTAACATATACTAACCTGCTCAAGTTTAGGGAACCGAGGTGCTATGTCATACAAGGTATGCAAGAGGCTTAATCCGGACAACAAATGTTTAAGCAAGGCTTCATTTAAATCAAACTGTACAAGCTTCGCAATAAGGTGCAAAGGAATTTTAGCAAAATCTTCAACATCAATCTGAAATTTAAAGATAATCACACTTAGGGAAAAGATGTGAAAATCAGGGTATAAGATGATATTTTATGATATTAATTTTGACAATGATGATAATGTTGGGAAATAAAAAATTATTTTTCAAGTCAAATATGATGCTATAGTGCAAAACCATTATTCCTTATATTGGTACTGACCTTTATAGATAATCCATTTTCAATAATGAGCTGGAGGGTGTTATTTCGAGAATCCCTGATAAGCTTACTAAGTTCCAGAGAACTAAGCCCATGCAATTTTTTCACTGTGGAAATTAAGTCAACGACCTATCCACCAAAACTTAGTAAATTAAAAGCAGCTGATTTAAAAGAGAAGGGGCATAGAGAAATATTGTGGAGAATTGAAACACCACAATGGTATGACTGGAAAGAGACTAGTGCTAAATTGAACATAATAGCCCCGACCAAAAAGTTTTACAGTTCAACAGAATAAACATACTAAGATGAGTAATTAAAACAAGCACCAAATTATCTGAGAAGGATTCCTCATAGACCATAACTCAACCTAAATCATAACAAATATTGTCTACTAAATTAACCATTTATTTACGTCAGTAAAACTTAGTGGATAAAACCTATAACTGAGGAACTGTTCATCTACATTCTTTCCCTTCATTTTCTTAATCAATTAGAAATGAAGTATTTCCTAGAGACCATTCAGAGCAAAATAAGCAATATCTCTCTGTTAAGACTAATCTCTTTCTTAGTCGTACAGATATCAGATTCGTTTAATATCACTGTTATTAATGTTATAATCATATATATCGATTATAAGAAAAATGTTGGGTGTGAAAAATTTGCCAAGGCTGAAAATAATAACATCAAGCAAAATAATTTAGAATATTCAAACGTCTAACACCATTCCAATCAATTATAAACATTCACAATCATTAATTTCATGTGAATTAGATGTTGGGATTGACAGGCCCGACCAATGGCACAGGGTAGTCAGGGTCTCACTTCTCGGTGAGCAAGTGACTACCCTGCTTGCTGGTGAGTGGGCGGAGGTTGCAAGGGGACAGCACCCCTTGGCCCCTCGATACCAAGCAACATGTGTATTTGGGTTTCGAGATTTATTAGTAGCACGGTATTGGATTTTACTAATGTTTTGGGCTATGATTGAGCCCATGTTAGCAGATTTTGGTGTATGAATACATCAGACAAACAAGACAAAAGTTGGTGAACACGTATATCGTGTGTTCTTACTTTTCTGCTCAAGAACATCTATTTTATACGTGATTGTGGCTATTATTCGATCTTAAATCTGACAATGAACTAAATGACCATTACAAGGGCAAACATAATCAAAACAAAACATACCCTAAGCAGCATACTCTCTATCCCAAATTACTTGTCATATTATCCCAAAATTATGTCATACTAGTTTTAAAATTACGTTAAATTCCAAAACTCAAAGTCATCCATAACTTTTGGAACTTAAAACAAAAAATTTACAATCCAGTGTTATATTTTAAAACCCAAAAAAAACAAAAAAAATGAAGGCAAAATAACAAAATTCAACATTTTCACCTTTGGAATCTCCTCAGGTCGAGGTATTTCCTCTCTGGGCAACCTCATTCTTCTGAACCTGTCAAAATAAAAATTATATATATAGGTGGTATATATCATAATAAAATTTAAAAAGAATAATTATCAAAAGAAATGTGAAGAAACATACAGTAATACAATCAGAATTCTGAGATAGATACATAAAATTTTGAGCGGGAAGAAAATCTTATGTATATTCAATGTTCTAAAAGGCGGGAGGCCAGGGGGGGCCTAGGCGGGATTTTTTATTTTAAGACAATTTTAATATTTTATCTTACATTATTTTAACAAAACAATATATAAAGCAAAATAATCTATAATAAAAATAATAATTAAATTATAGAATTAGTAGTAATTGCACTTAAGTAGTAAAATATATATCAATAATTAAATTATAGAATTAGTGTTACTAATAAGTAGTAACTAGTAAGAAGTATCTTGATATCTTCATATATATAATTATATATGTACTTCTTCTCTTTCAAAAATTTAAATAAATGTTTTTTTAAAAAATTAGTGTGAAGTTTATTGAATGAGACATTTGATATTATTAATTATGAAATTATTTTAATTTGTGTAATTTTCAAAATTGAGGACTTCAAGAAAATGACAAATACCATATACTAAGTATAACTAACATATCTTTCACATATAGTTTTATTCATAAACAAAATTGGTATTAAATAATAAAATTTAAAATTTTAAGAATTCAATTCAATATTAAAATTTAAGAAACTAAATATAAATTTAAGAATTATATTGAATTAAAGTAAATATTACAAATGTATCATCATTTATAGAATTTCAAGTTGGTATAAATTCAAAAAATTACAACTATAATAAAATTATCCATTTTTACTTGATTTTATTCACTTCTTGTTGTGATTTGATATGATACAACTTGCATTATGAATATGGTAAATCATTAGAAAAATAAATATATCAAGATTTGATTTTGGTAGTAATTTAAAAATAAAAAAAAACTTTGCCTAGGCCCCGCCTTTCCCGCCTAGGCCCTGCCTAGCCCGCTTTTTTCACCGATTTGGCCTTAGGCGCGGCGCCAGGCCCCCGCCTAGCGCCTAAACGGCCGCCTAGGCCGATTTTTAGAACAGAGTGTATATTGAGAAAATTATACGCGTGGTTAGTGTATGAATTAGGATTTTGAGAGTATTACTCCTACTTATACCTGCTCGAGTATGTGGGACGTGCTAATATGCGCCAGTGTTGCGTAATTTATAACCTAATCACAACCTGAGTACGCTCAAAACGTAAATCCTATTCTCTTAAATTTATTTCCTTTTAACCTTATTTAAAACACCAAACAAAATAATTATATATTACACCCTTTGTTCTAATTTTGTAAATTAAATATCAATTATTAATTATAATATATACATTAATTATTTAGTTTTCATTTGAATCAATCTTTTTTTTATTAAATTAATGTCCTAATTAAATTAAAATTTATTAAGATTTGAAATCTTGACATATGGCGCAAATTAATTGCACTGATATTATCAGTAAGTTTTAGTGTTTTATTACTAAATTCGTTTGTTAATAAATTAGGTTTTAAAGTCCCAATTTTATAATATTAATAAGTCATTAACTTTCTTATTAAGTTAGTTTTTTGATTAAATTAGAATTCGTTAATACTTAAAATCTTATCATATCACATGATTTAATAGTATTCATATTAGTTATGATTTAATTTTAAAATAATAATAGACTTATTATTAAATTAGTGTCATAATTAAATTAATTATAACATATTAAATTTTGAATTTAGATTTCTATTCAGATTAATATATCAAGCAAATTTTTTATTTAAATTGTTAAAAAGATATTAACTATAATCTATAAGTGCATTTCTTGCATATATAAAAATACAATTATATAATAATCATCATCCCAAAGAGAACTAGCCAAATAAAAATCAATTCTTAATAAAATATACAATATATTATTTAACTAATTATTTTAATAATGAATTTTATTAATTCAAAAATCATTTTCTCAAAGTCGTGAGTAATTAATTATCAATAATGCATTCGATTGGATATTCCAATTATTAGTTGAGAAGATCTCCAAACATACACCATTTTCTTCACATGAGATTAGTGGACTTGCAGATTTTAAAAAATTAAAATATATCTCTAATATGAGATCGAAGAGAGTATTAACAATAATAATTGGGTATAATTAAACTGGTTGGATGACTGGTTTTTTTTAACTATAATTTATATAAATTTATTTGTGGATGAAATTATTCGTTTTTAATAATTATAAAAAATAACAGTAATTCCTACTATATAATTGGGCAGTAAGCACCAGCTAATATAACTTTTAACTTTATAAAATTTTTAAAACAATTACTTATATCACATTAAACATTATAAACCACGAGTATAAATAAATTATAAGACACAAAATAATAGCTATTCCAATAAGCTTTCTAAAGTCTCATTGTCAAAGTGTATCTAAGGAAAATAAATTTATAACTATATTCCTAACACCTAGGTTACACATCTTAACATATAAGATATTTGGATGTTGGAATAATTTGGATACGTATATAAAAACTGAATCTGCTATTATTAATACATTCAGTCATGACTATTTGGGGTGAGCTTGTGATGAAAGATATTATTGAGACAACATATTGGGCCTTATTTTGCTATGATTTGATTCAAACTCAGAATTTTACCTCAGTTGCTACATGTGGTATCAAAGTCGACTTTCGAAAACTCGGGTCGAGTAATCTGATCGGATTGTTAAAGGTGGAGACACAAAGACGGGCCTAGTATCCTACAACGACTAGAAGGACAAAGATATGTGTTCAACTTGACGAAAACCAAGTATTTAAACGGGAGAGTTTGTAACACCCCAATTCCATATCGTAACATGTGGGATACTTGAATATGTATATAAAGATTCAAGTTGTTAACATTAATGCTTTCAATTGTTAAATTTTGGGTGCGCCTGTGGTAGACGAAAATGACCCAATAAATTATTTTTAATACAACGCATTAAGCCTTAATATGCTTTGATTTGATTCAAACTCAAAATTTGGATCAAGTTGTCACACTACTCTAAATTAATGTACTTATGAATAATATCATCGTATAAATAAATAAAAATACACACAATATAACTAAAATAGAAAATTGAAACTTAACAAAAAAAATTGAAAAAATATCCTTTGTTTTATAAGTTTGATAAGTTCTAAAGTCTAAAATTTCTATAATAAATTGTGTCATGTTAAATATAGAACATTATATTTTGTATGTATATAATTCATAAATTGTATATATATGTAATAATTCAGTGATAACAATTTTTAGTGAGTTGTACCCTTAAAGTTAACTGCTAAAATTTACAAAAATAATATAAAGAAATTAATTGAAACTAAAAAAAAATACATACTATATATTATCAATCGAATATGTTACCTGGAACCGGAAGCTTGAGCATTTTTATGCTGCCATTGTGGAGCCCATCCTGCATCTTTCATGACTAAGATAAAGAAATAAGAATAAGTTATAATCATATATAATAACTCAATGAGCCTTTAATTTGTATTAAATCTCCTGTTTTATAATAATCAAATGATAATTGATGAAAGACACTAAAATAACCATACCTCATCTTTTATACTAAGCCGTTTAAAAAAATTAAAAAAAAACTAACCATGGTGTTATTTTGACAATTTCAACAAGTAAGCTACTAGTTCCATTAAATTATTTACTATAATATTTCCAAAATACAATTAATATTGAAACAACTAGGGTCAAATCTCAAGTCCAAAACAAATTTTGGGCCAAATCCCAAGTTCGAATTTAATTAAATCCATCCAAACAAGGCCTTAAATCATTAGCACGATAGTATCTTCTTGGGTCATCTTAGTCCACTATAGATTCATCCAAAAGATCATGACAGACAAATTAAATTTCTAACCAAGTCAAATTCCAAGCCTGGAATAAATCTTGGGTCAAATCTCAAGCTCAAATAGAATCAAAACCATTCAAATAATGTCTTAAACCACTAGCACAATAATATTTTATTGGGTTATCTTAACTCACCACAGGTTCACCCAAAAAGTCACGACTAAAAGTACTATTATTAGTAACTTAATTCCTTATACACATACAAATTTTTTCCATATCTTTCGATGTGAAATTGGGGTATTACAAATATTCACTCATTATATTTAATATATATATATATATACCGGTTGAAGTTACACAATACAAATTAAAAGTTTTTATTTATCTAATTCTCCAATTGATAAGAAAAACCAAGTAAACACTACAACAAACCTCATATAAAATTCCAAGTTAAGTTCTCACAATTTCTTAAAGTAAAGCATAATTGCTTAATCATTTTGCATGTAGAACAATGAAACATTAATTAATTTGTTTAAGAACTATATTCATTTTTTATTTGCTTCAAGACTAACTATATTTGTGAAGAATTAATGTCTATGAACTAACTAAATTTCACACAGGTTTTTTTGACATTTCCATATTCATTGCATTACTCGTGAACATTGTTTGAACACATACAATAGAAACAATGATAATTCAATATCAACAATAATAATAAAAAGGGATAAATGTGAGTATGTAAAATTTTATTAAAATTTGCAATACTCAAGCAAAGAATGAATATGTTAAAACTGTGAATGTGTCGCAAATATATATATACACACACACACACACACACACACACACATATATATATATATATACTGTGAATATGTGTCGCAAATAAATATAAATATATATATAAGATGAATAAAATAGCTCAACGATATTCAGTATGTCACACAACCATATTTAAAAATACATAAATAATAATAAATAAATAAAAGATATAAAAGCAAATCATTGACATATATCCTCAATTTAAACCCTAGTCCACAATTTTTATTGTGATATTAATATGAAGATATATTATCCAAATAAAACAATCGAGAACAATGTACATAAAAATATTGTTAAATTAATACTCAATTTGTCACAACATCCCATTTTAATTTTTAAATCAACTATAATAATTTAATTCAAACCAATGTATCAATCAAAAAAGTAAAAATGAGAAGGGAAAGTTATTACATCGTTGTCGAAAAAGTGAATCGTCATTGGAGTGCGTGCGAGCCATATATCAGTGAGCAAAAGATTTATTATGAGGAAAAAAGGGAAATTTAAAAGGTTAATAGATGGAAAAGGTTGTCGATACTATGAACGATGCAAAAACGAGAGTGAGACAAATTGAAAAAAGACGATAAGTGATTACCGAATAAGATAGAGATTATCAACGATGAACTGATCCAGAGAAATAGGTCGATGGTGAAGTGACCAGGCTATACAGACGGTCGCCAACTAGGGATTAGGCAATAGATAAAAAAAATAGGGGAATAGTAAAGGAGAAAAGGCTGTGAGAGCATTATATATCATTTTAACATTTTTTTTGGTTAATTACAAGAATAGCCTTAAAGTTTCAACCTTTTGCAATGTAGTACCAAAGATTAAAATTTCATAATTCTCAACCTACTAACTTCTAATTTTTTTATTTATTTTTTTTTGTATTCCTTTTAGTAAGTCTAGTCAAATTTTCAACAAGATTTGTTAAAAAAAATGATAATGTGACTACTTTTATATAATTTGGTCATAATTTTCAACCTTCAACTTTTTATAGATAATTTCACCAAGTATAAAAAAATTATAACAATATTTAAATTTTAATTTGTTATTATTCATCAGCCCTTGATTTGGGGGTGATTAGGTTTTAATTTCATTTAGTTACTTTACACCGTCACTACAATATATGTCCCAAATTTGAGTACTATATGGATTATAAAATGATATTACTAATACAAGAAGAATAAAAAATAGTATTAACATTTTTTTTTGCTAAATTTAAATGTATTAAAAGAGAAATAATTTACATGGCCAAAGGGAGCTACTATATGCTGAACATCAAGCAGATGTTCATTCTATAGTTACCAGAAGCAACACTTGAAGTTGCTATCAAATAAGAGCCAACAAACAACATAATACATTTTTAAACTAACTAAAAAAGGCGTATGCAAAAAGCAACCAATTAAGAAGACATGAATCTAAGAGCACTCTTCGTTGAAAATGAGTGAATTTATGCAACTTACACTTTATCATATGAATGCATTCAAGAATGATAACAGATGCAGGAGTATAGACTTTCTCAAAAGATCTGGAGTTTCTTTCTCGCCATACAGTGTAGACAACCGTGGCCAAACATAGCTTGAGGATGTTGGATTTTAGTTTCGTGCCGTTAAAGCTTGAAATGTTATGGATGAGCGTGTCCCAGTCACAAGAAGGCCAAAACCAATAGCAGTGCTTGAAGACATCATGAAGCACGAAGAAAGAATTGGAACACTTGAAGAACAGATGAGTAAATGATTCACTGAATGATCCAGTTGCAGACTAACATAATTACAAGCACCTATCAAGATGCATCCCATAAGAAAGCAATATATCTTTTGTTTTAAGCTTTTTAAGACAGGCAAGCCAAAAAATAAAGGAGACCCGAGGAATAAAATTAATATTTAATTATCAATTTAAAATTCATAGGGGCCATGGTTGTGGATAGGGTCTAAATGAACCGAGTTAAGTCGAGTATTGAGTTGTTCATAAAATTTATCGAGTTTGAAATAAAGTTTGATTGAGGCTCGTTTAGGTACTGGGTCGAGCACGATCTCGAATTGAACCCAAACAATTTTAATTTTTTTAGTGAATATAAATCGAGTATCAATAGAAAATTATAATTTGAAAATATTCGGATAATTTATTGAATTTTAAAATGTGTTCACGTTTATATTTCAAGTCGAGCTCGAATTGAATTTTTAATCGAGCGAGTACAAATCAAGCTCGAAATGTTTGATTTATTTTACTTCCTTAGTTTTATTTTGTTACATCATATTAGCACAAGAAGAATACATTGTAGTAGTTGTGGTAGAGCTGATGGAGGTTAGCTGACAAAGAATAAGAAGAGGCTAGTTAAAATTTGTAACTTGTTTTTTTTAAAATATGCAATTAGTTAATTGAACTAATTAAAATGTATAAATTAGACCATTTCGTGAAATTAATTGGATGGCTTCTGTATAACACATAAAAGATTAAAACATTATTGTGGAAAAAGTAAAAAAAAAATTACCTGAAAGTATAAAAGAAAGAAATCAAAACAATACTTTTGGTTTTCTTCTACTTCGTATTGGGGTTCTTCTCATCTGTAACTCTTCTACTTCATTTATAACTCTTCTCCTCCATCTTAGATCTTTTTATTCATTTAGGTTTATCTTTCTTATTAGGTTATTCTTCTTGTTATTTGACTTAAACATTGTTCTTTAAACTTCCTTTATTTTTCATCTTTTTCATATATTTAGAAGAAATATATATATGTTAATGGGTGTTTATATATAGAGTATGAATATGCGATTAAGGCTTTACTGGAAACCCTAATTTTATCATAGACGAGGAAGTACATAATGCGATTGGGAGAAATTTCTAGGGTTTTCAATTGTACAATATTTTTAACGTGATGCAATGATTAAAAATAATGGTTAGTTCATAACTATAAATGACCAATATCCCAACAAAAGTCCTAAATTTTTACAGCAAATCAAGCTTTAATAGATCTTTCGTAAGACCCCAACTTTTATGAATAAATATTTAATTTTCTCTAAATATTATTTTGAATAATAAGGTGTGGATTTGATATAATGTTATAGTTGTGAGTAATATTTATAAATTTTGCAAAGTAAGCAAGTTATCATAAAATATTCGTTTGGTCGAGGAATATTCGTTTTATCACGGAATATTCGTACGACAGCACAATCATTGGTGGATCCCACAACGAAATTATTGTCGAATATAGAAAGCGACAGAAATAACCTTTCTATAAAAATAACAGCAAAACTTTTACCGTTAACTGTTGAAATACCCGGTGATAAAAGTACAGTAATACGTGTGGTTGCACAGTAGCACACGATATTGTACAGTATCTTTGTTTATTGATTCTTACGTAAGAAGTCACTCAATTTTATTCAATAATTAATTGTCATAGTAGTTGTTGCATAGTATCTCATATTATTGATTCAATTATTGTCACAGTATTATGCGCATAATATTTTATATTATTAAATCAATAATTAAGACGACACAGTTATTCATATTATTATTTATATTATTGACAATGTCTAGAAAATTCTGTTGAGGAAATAGGTTAGGTCATCTAATTGCGCGTCAATAAAGAGAAGTCCTTATCGAAAAGCCCCCTCTTTTCTGGGAATAATCTTGTAAGACCCCAACTTTTATAAATAAAGATGAATTTTCTATAAATATCATTTTTGAATATTATGGAGTTAATTTGATATAATGTTATAGTTGTGGGTAATATTTATAAATTTTGTAAAGTACGCAAATTGTTATATAATATTCGATTGGTCGGGAAATATTCGTTTTAACAGGGAATATTAGTACAACGGCACAATCATTGGTGGACCCCACAACGAAATTATTGTCGGATTGAGAAAACGACAAAAATATTTTATTAAAAAGTAACGGCGAAAGTTTTACCATTGATATTGTTGAACTACTCGGTAGTAAAAGTACAGTAATAAGTGTGGTTGCATAGTATCACACGGTATTGATTATTAATGCTTATGTGAGAAATCACTCAGTTTGATTCAATTATTGTCAGTTAATAATATGAATTATTTAGCGATAATGAAGTTTTGTTTTATTCGTATTATTAACGTAATAAAACAGAAACATCTTTTTATATAAAACAGAATACATTATTAAAGTTATTCTATAAATAGAATATATTATATTTTATTTAAAAAAATTTTCTTTAAATATGGACCGTCAGATTAAAGTAAATCAATCTGGACCGTTCATTGATTAGTTACTATGCAGTCCATTCTTCTATAAATAGCAGCTCATTCCTTCATTATTTCTTACGAATTCACCGAACTCTAGAGAGAGAGACTATAGAGAGAAACTATAGAGAGAGAGAGAAGAAAAGTATTCTGCTACTTAACTATAGAGAGAGAGAAGAACAGTTGTATTAGTAAGTTGTATTTGTATTCTGTACCATGTATCTGACGACCCAAGATGGGTGATGTGTAAGACCCCAGCTTATTAATGAATAAAATCAAATTTTCTCTAAATATTATTGTGAATAATAAGGGGTTAATTTGATATAATACTTTGGTTATGGGTGAAATGTGCAAATTTTACAAAATAAGCAAGTGGTTATAAAATATTCATTTTGTCGGGGAATATTCGTTTGGTCGTGGAATATTCTTGCTGTCGGGGAATATTCGTACGACGGCGCAGCCTTATGTGGGCCCCATAACGAAAAGCGATTGGATGAAGAAAACGACAAGTATAAGTTGTTTATAAATAACGGCGTAGTTGTTACCGTTAATACTGTTGAAATACCCGGTGGTTAAAATACAGTAGCACACGGTATTGCACCAATTATTGATTCTTACGTAAGAAGGCACTACTCAATAATTGTTAAAGTAGTTATTGTTCAATATTTTATTTTATTGATTCAATAATTATTGCGTTGATATTTTATATTATTGTTGTTTCAATAATTGTTGCTGCACAGTATTTTTCATTATCAGATCAATAATTCATATTATTTGAATAATATTATTAGATAACATTATTGGCAATGTCTAGAAAGTTCTGTCTAAGGAGAGGTTTGGTCATCTATTTGCGCGCCAGTAAGGAGAAATCCTTATTGGAAAGCCCCCTCTTTCCTGGGAACGGCCTGGTTGTCATAAATGTGATTCTGTAATATTATTTATGAATAATTAATTATTGATTCATATGATAAGGAAATATTTATTTTATGTGGATATAAATGAGGGGTATATTTTTGTGGTTAAAAATGAAGGAGTTAATGTTGAGGTTTTTATCAGTATTTTTGTCGGAATGGAGGTATTAAAAATCAGGGTTTTTGAGAAATTTTGCGGGGGTTATAATTTTTAATCCGACCGTTGGATCGTGGTAATTTTTGAATATGTTATACATATATAAGTTGAGTATATGTCCACAAATTTTGAACCGTTAAAAATGAACGTATGATTTATTATGAATTTTACGAGATGACTGGTTCAGAAATTGTTGAATTTTCGGAGTTTATCATTTTGATAGAAAATTCTAGAATTGGTGGGCCCCACTCTTGGTTGGTGAAAAAATGTGCTGAGATTTTTATTCAAATGTGGTGGGTAGGAATAGTAGCAGGTAAAGCCATCAGGTTGCATGTTAAGTCTGCTTCGGCATGCTAACATTTTCCTATAAATAGAGGGCTAAGTTAGAATTGAAAATCACACTAGAAACAAGTTTTCTCTCTTTCTCTCTCTAGATTATTGAGTGTATTTTGTGAGTATTTAGATACTTTGAGAGTTTCTATTTATCAGAGCAAGTTTCTTTCAGCCTTATACCGGTATTCCGACCAGAAGTACTGATATTTTGAGGTAAGGGATATTATTTTCTTCTTAAATGATATTATTTTCTTCAATATCTTTATGCTGAAATATCAACATGAGTTTTTATCAAATTTAGAACTTTTTGTGTCGGGATTACTATTCACGTATACGTTACTATTCACGTATACGGTACTATTCATGAATACGGCACTATTCACCGAAAAATAAAAATTTTTCCTTTTTGTCCAAGATGTCTATTATGGTTACTATCTTTGATTGTATCCATGTTTTGATCTTTATTTTTGAATTCTGCTTCACAATTGATTATTATGAAGTATTATTGATCTTGGATAAACTGTTATACGAATCCCTACTATTTGTCCTTCTGTCTCACTGGATTCGTTTTCTTTAAGATATTTTTCATCATCCTCAGTCCTAAATGATGATATTACTGAATATCTTTGGCCTGTAGTGCAAAGATGTATGATTACTTGATGAATATCTTTGGCCTGTAGTGCAAAGATGAACAGGTGTTGAGATGAACATGACTGACAGGTGATACAAATGAATATCTTTGGCCTGTAGTGTAAAGATGAATATTTGGATAAAGACGATTATTAATTGAAGTTACAGGGATAAAATATTGATGATGGACTTTTAAATCTTAGAAGATAGTAGAATTCTTTCTCTACTTGACTCTTCTAATGGTTTGCTGTTTCCGCTGCAGTTGTTGATCTAAAACTTGTTGTCGATTATATTCTATCAGATTTTTCCCTGTTGAAGACGAACGATAATTTGTTGTATATTATCTTAGTCATAATATTCTTTATTGGGCTAGTTGAGCTCACCCTTTTCCTGTTTGTTCCATTTTTCTTCTCAGGAGGTGAGAACATAGCAGGATCTAGTCGGGGTATGGAGTGATGGTTCTAGAAAGATGTTTTAGCAGTCCTCACTATTTCTGTAAAATAGTGTTTGAATAATTGTAATGAGGATTTATTTGAGTGTGGATATTGTCCAGAAGACAATATTTGTATTTAAACTCACAGTATGTGTTGTCGTATTTTGCACGACAATTGTATTATTGAAGTTGTAGTTTGCTTTCTGTACCATGTATTTGGCGACTCAGAATGGGTGTTGTATACCTATTTTGGGGGCGTCACAGTTGGTATCAGAGCTTAGGGATATGATCCATGGGTGAGATGTGAGACAAGAACTAGGAGGGGAGAGACGGGGAATCCCTTCGCTAGTATGTCCTGACTAAGTTTATTTGGTATTTATTTGGTCGGTCAGAGTATAGGGATAATATATGACATGACTATTAACCCTTGTTTTATGGCAGTATTTAAGAATGGCAGTTAAGAACGTTAATAATGGAGTAAATCAGACCGTGGAGACACCTTTGATCACCACCCAGGGGAACGTACAACAGGAAGGCAATATTCCTCCTGTAAACAACGTTACCGAGCAAACAATGAATGATGGAATGTTTAGGAGCTTTTTGCAGTTCATGCAAAATCAGACGAGGGAGACTCGTGTGCAGAATACGGGTGGAAATGATAACAACGCGCGGTTTGTCACAGCTAAGAAGTTCAAAGAATTGGGACCACCAGAATTTAAGGGAAAGCCGGATCCGATCATGGCGGAAACGTGGGTCAAGCAAATTACCAAGATATTCGATGTCTTGGGATGCACGGAGGAACAGAAGGTTCCATTCGTCACCTTTATGTTTCGCGGTGAGGCGGACTACTGGTGGGAGTCTGTGAAGCGTACCCAGCCTAACGCACTCAACATGTCTTGGGAAACGTTTCAGAAACTATTCAATGACAAGTACTTTCCTGAAAGTATTCGTCATATGAAGGAGGTGGAGTTTATCAGACTGGAACAAAACATTATGACGGTATCCCAGTACGAGACAAAGTTTACAGAGTTATCCAAGTTTGCACCTCATTTGGTCGAAAATGAGGAACGAATGACGAGGATGTTTCTGAGATGTCTAAAGCTCGAGATTCGACAATATCTTATCTCTCATAAATTTTTTTTATATTCAGATGTTGTAAACAGGGCTCAATTATTAGAGCGAGATAATGAGTATGTTCAACCGAGGGAACACAACCAGGGTCATACCGGTGGCAGCGGTCATCGGAGCAATGACAACCAGAGGGAAGGAAAGCATTCGGACAAAAGCGGTAACCACTCTGGTGGTAATCGTGGTCGTGATAATAGAAGGAGCGAGTCGGGAGGAGATTTCAAGAAGAGAAGGTACAACAATGATAACGTGAAGACGTCAGCACAAACATCAACTGTTTCTAGGGGAGGAGAACGATCACCGGTCGTATGTTACAAATGTGGGAAAGAGGGACATATCAGCCCAAACTGCCCCCAACAATCCAAGGTATGTTATAACTGTGGAAAGGAGGGTCATATAGCTCGAGAGTGTTCTGTAGCAAAACCCAGTTCAGCGGGGATGGTGACTCCAAAAGTTGTCCCGGATAAGTCGAAATCAACGGTTCCTAAAAGAGCGTTTGTCGTGACTGGCCAAAACGCGAGAAACCCGAACGAGGTGATCATGGGTAAGCTAATCTTGAATTCTTGCAAAGTTTATACTTTACTAGATACCGGTTCTACCCATTCTTTTATCTCTCCTGCTTGTGCTCAACGTTTAAACTTGACTCCGGAGAAATTGGACTTTAACTTATCTGTTGAAACTCCGTTGGGTGAAACCTTCGTTACATCTACAGTTTATAAATCTTGCATGATCCAAGTTGGCACAATCACATTACCTGTTGATCTTTTCTCTTTAAAGATACTTTTGATATGATTTTGGGGATTGATTGATTAACTACTCATCATGCCAAAATTGATTGCTTTCGTAAGGTTGTTAGTTTTCATATTTCTAAGCAACCTGTTATTCGAATTCAAGCAACCAAACCATTGAAGTCAAACACTTTCATATCAAGCCATAAAGTCATTCGTTTATTGAAAAATGGATGTCAAGTTTTCTTATCCCATGTTATGGACTTGAACAAAAAAAAATACGTCAGATTTGAATGATATTTCTATTGTTAGTAAATTTCCTGATGTATTTCCTGAAGAATTTTTTGGCGTACTCCCAAAGTGTGATATTAAATTTTGTATCGACTTTGAACCCGGTACAAAACCCATTTCTAAAATCTCATATTGAATAGCTCCTATTGAACTTCAGGAGTTAAAAACCCAACTATAGAAGTTGGTACCCAAGTCTCTATCTGGTGACTTCCTTTGTGGAATGCACCAAAGCCAGACTCTCCGTAGGGGATGCCATATTTGTGTGATAGTAAACCGATAGGTGTCATTGTGACGTGCTATCCAAGGTTGGGATATGAGTCACAGTTAAGAACAACCTAAGTCGTTAATCGAAATACGTAGCTTTCTAGGATTAGTTGGTTATTATCGGAGATTCGTGGAAAGATTTTCTCGAATCGCTATTCCGTTAACTCAGCTGACTCGGAAAGATACAAAATTTTTATGGAGCGAGGAATGCGAGAAGAGTTTCCAAGAGCTCAAGAGGAGACTCTTTTTGGCACCTGTTCTAGCAATACCATCTGGTACGGATGGATTTGTTATATACAGCGATGCTTCAGGCAAAGGGTTAGGATGCGTTCTCATGCAACATGGGAAAGTCATAGCCTATGCCTCACGACAACTCAAAGAATATGAGAGGAATTATCCTACTCATGATCTAGAGTTGGCAGCAGTCGTATTCGCGTTGAAAATTTAGAGACACTACTTGTATGGGGAGAAAGTGGAGATTTATACGGACCATAAAAGCCTCAAATATTTCTTCACCCAAAAAGAACTCAACATGCGGCAACGACGTTGGCTCAAGCTGTTGAAAGATTACGATCATACCATCCAACATCATCCTGGAAAAGCAAACGTAGTAGCTGACGCATTGAGTAGAAGATCATATGCGGGTACGAGTGCAATGTTGTTAACACAAAGGCCCATTTTGTATGACTTGCAAAGGATGGAGATAGAGATGAAGGCTCCAAGTACCCACATGATGATATCAAATATACGAGTAGAAC
The DNA here is from genome assembly GCA_016801055.1 of Panax notoginseng. Taxonomy (NCBI): domain Eukaryota; kingdom Viridiplantae; phylum Streptophyta; class Magnoliopsida; order Apiales; family Araliaceae; genus Panax; species Panax notoginseng. Next base: position 224,055,986 of record CM029015.1, on the reverse strand, counting down.
CGACTTTAATCGATAAAGTTAAAGCTGCTCAAGCTACGGACATAGAGCTGATGCGTATAAAGAAGAAAGTGCAAGAAGGTGCTATTCCAGAAGCAAGAATCGATGAAGAAGGAATACTTCGAGTCAACTCCAGACTTTGTGTTCCTAACGATTTTGACTTGAAGCATAGAATAATGATGGAGGCACACAACACACCGTTTGCAATCCATCCTGGGAGTACCAAAATATATCACGATCTTCGACATACATTTTGGTGGAGCAATATGAAAAGAGAGATCGCGGAGTTTATCTCGAGGTGTTTAACTTGTCAACGTGTAAAAACGGAGCATCAAATACCAAAGGGTCCATTGCAACCACTTGAGATTCTGAAATGGAAGTGGGAACACATTACTATGGATTTTGTTACGGGTCTTCCCAAGGTTTCTCAAGGCATAGATGCGATTTGGGTTATTGTTGATAGATTAACCAAGTCCGTTCATTTCTTGCCGATACGTGAGACTTATTCCCTTGAACGTCTTGCTAGTATGTATGTGAACGAGATTGTGAGATTGCATGGCATGCCAGTATCCATAGTTTCGGATCGTGACGCAAGATTCACTTCACGATTTTGGGTTAGCTTGCAGAAAGCTATGGGCACGGATTTACGATTCAGTTTGGCATACCATCCTCAAACGGACGGACAATCAGAGAGGACTATTCAAACTCTTGAAGATCTATTAAGACTTTGTGTCCTAGATCTCAAAGGGAGTTGGGATAAGTACCTACCATTGGTGGAATTCTCCTACAACAACAGTTATCAGGCGAGCATATGTGTGGCTCCATTTGAGGCGTTGTATGGAAGAAAATGTCGTTCTCCAGTATGCTAGGACGAGGTGGGTGAAGCAACATTGTTGGGACCAGAGTTGGTACGCATGACTACAGAGAAGATCCAAACGATTCGACAACGTATACAAACGGCACAGGATCGACAAGAGAGTTATGCGGATATTCATCGAAAGGACGTGAAATTTAATATTGGGGATCATGTATTATTACGTGTTGCACCATGGAAGGGAGTTACAAGATTTGGGAAGAGAGAAAAGCTCAATCCAAGATTTGTTGGTCCATTTGAGATTCTTGAGCGAATAGGAAATGTGGCATATAGACTCGCATTACCTCCAAGCATGTCTCGTGTTCATAATGTTTTTCACATATCTATGCTTCGTAAATATGTTAAAGACCCGAACCACATTATTGAGTTAGAACCAGACGAGATAGCTGAAGATTTAACGTACGAGGAGGTACCTGTTAAGATCTTGGATAGGAAAGAGCATGTCCTACGCACGAAGGTTATACCACAAGTTAAGGTTTTGTGGAGAAACCATGTTATTGAAGAAATGACCTGGGAGTTGGAATCAAAAATAAAAGCGAGGTATCCTCACCTTTTCGAAATATTAGGTACGTACGTCAATTTCGAGGACGAAATTTCATAAGGAGGGGAGGTTGTAAGACCCCAGGTTATTAATGAATAAAATCAAATTTTCTCTAAATATTATTGTGAATAATAATGGGTTAATTTGATATAATACTTTGGTTATGGGTGAAATGTGCAAATTTTGCAAAATAAGCAAGTGGTTATAAAATATTCATTTTGTCGGGGAATATTCGTTTGGTCGTGGAATATTCTTGCTGTCGGGGAATATTCGTACGACGGCGCAGCCTTGTGTGGGCCCCATAACGAAAAGCGATTGGATGAAGAAAACGACAAGTATAAGTTGTTTATAAATAACGGCGTAGTTGTTACCGTTAATACTGTTGAAATACCCGGTGGTTAAAATACAGTAGCACACGGTATTGCACCAATTATTGATTCTTACGTAAGAAGGCACTACTCAATAATTGTTAAAGTAGTTATTGTTCAATATTTTATTTTATTGATTCAATAATTGTTGCGTTGATATTTTATATTATTGTTGTTTCAATAATTGTTGCTGCACAGTATTTTCTATTATCAGATAAATAATTCATATTATTTGAATAGATAACATTATTGACAATGTCTAGAAAGTTCTGTCTAAGGAGAGGTTTGGTCATCTAATTGCGCGCCAGTAAGGAAAAATCCTTATTGGAAAGCCCCCTCTTTCGTGGGAACGGCCTGGTTGTCATAAATGTGATTCTGTAATATTATTTGTGAATAATTAATTATTGATTCATATGATAAGGAAATATTTATTTTATGTGGATATAAATGAGGGATATATTTTTGTGGTTAAAAATGAAGGAGTTAATGTTGAGGTTTTTATCAGTATTTTTGTCGGAATGGAGGTATTAAAAATTAGGGTTTTTGAGAAATTTTGCGGGGGTTATAATTTTTAATCCGACCGTTGGATCGTGGTAATTTTTGGATATGTTATACATATATAAGTTGAGTATATGTCCACAAATTTTGAACCGTTAAAAATGAACGTATGATTTATTATGAATTTTACGAGATGACTGGTTCAGAAATTGTTGAATTTTCGAAGTTTATCATTTTGATGGAAAATTCTAGAATTGGTGGGCCCCACTCTTGGTTGGTGAAAAAATGTGCTGAGATTTTTATTCAAATGTGGTGGGTAGGAATAGTAGCAGGTAAAGCCATCAGGTTGCAGGTTAAGTCTGCTTCGGCGTGCTAACATTTTCCTATAAATAGAGGGCTAAGTTAGAATTGAAAATCACACTAGAAACAAGTTTTCTCTCTTTCTCTCTCTAGATTATTGAGTGTATTTTGTGAGTATTTAGATACTTTGAGAGTTTCTATTTATCAGAGCAAGTTTCTTTCAGCCTTATACCGGTATTCCGACCAGAAGTACTGATATTTTGAGGTAAGGGATATTATTTTCTTCTTAAATGATATTATTTTCTTCAATATCATTATGCTGAAATATCAACATGAGTTTTTATCAAATTTGGAACTTTTTGTGTCGGGATTACTATTCACGTATACGTTACTATTCACGTATACGGTACTATTCACGAATACGGCACTATTCACCGAAAAATAAAAATTTTTCCTTTTTGTCCAAGATGTCTATTATGGTTACTATCTTTGATTGTATCCATGTTTTGATCTTTATTTTTGAATTCTGCTTCACAATTGATTATTATGAATTATTATTGATCTTGGATAAACTGTTATACGAATCCCTACTATTTGTCCTTCTGTCTCACTGGATTCGTTTTCTTTAAGATATTTTTCATCATCCTCAGTCCTAAATGATGATATTACTGAATATCTTTGGCCTGTAGTGCAAAGATGTATGATTACTTGATGAATATCTTTGGCCTGTAGTGCAAAGATGAACAGGTGTTGAGATGAACATGACTGACAGGTGATACAAATGAATATCTTTGGCCTGTAGTGCAAGGGAGAGCGTTTGTTGTGACCTCTCAAAAAGCAAGGAACCCAAATGAGGTCATCACGGGTAAACTTATCATAAACTCTAACGAAGTCTATACTTTATTTGATACCGGTTCTACCCATTCTTTTATTTCTCCTACTTGCGCTCATCGACTAAATTTGACTCCGGAGAAATTAGACTTTGACTTATCTGTTGAAACTCCATTGGGAGAAACCTTCAGTACATCCACGGTTTATAAGTCCTGATTGGTTCAAGTTGGTACCCACACATTACCTGTCGATCTTATTTCATTAAAAATACTTGCATTTGACGTGATTCTAGGGATTGATTGGTTAACTACTCATCATGCAAAAATTGATTGTTTTCGTAAGGTTGTTAGCTTTCATATTTCTAATCGACATATTATGCGAATTCAAGTAACCAAACCATTAAAATCAATCGCTGTCATCTCAAGCCATAAAGCTATTCGTTTATTGAAAAACGGATGTCAAGCTTTCTTAGCTCATGTCACGGATTTAAACAAAAATACGTCAGTTTTGAATGATATTTCTATTGTTAATAAATTCCCTGACGTATTCCTTGAAGAACTTCCTGGCCTACCCCAGAGCGTGAAATTAAATTTTGTAACGACCTTGAACCCGGTACAAAACCAATTTCCAAAGTCCCATATCGAATGGCTCCTATTGAACTTCAAGAGTTAAAGATCCAACTACAGAAATTGTTAGACATTGGCTTTATTCGTCCTAGTACTTCTCCTTGGGGTGCTCCTGTGCTATTCGTGAAGAAGAAATATGGAAGTATGCGACTTTGTATTGATTATTGGGAGTTGAAACATGTCACCATCAAAAACAGGTACCCATTGCCACGTATTGATGACCTGTTTGACCAGTTGCAAGGAGCACAATTCTTTTCAAAGATCGATTTTCGTTCTGGATATCAGCAGCTGAAGGGTAGAACTGAGGATATTCCAAAGACGGCTTTCAGAACTCGGTACGGGCATTATGAATTCCTAGTCATGTCATTTGGATTGACTAATGATCCTGCTGCCTTCATGGATATGATGAACCGGGTATTCAAGGAATATTTGGATCACTTTGTGGTCGTCTTTATTGATGACATCCTTATTTATTCCAAAAGTCGTAAAGATCATGAGCAACACTTGAGGCTGGTACTCCAAAAGCTTCGTGAATACAAGCTTTATGCCAAGTTGAAGAAATGCAAGTTCTGGCTGGAGGAGGTAGCATTCATTGGGCACGTAGTATCAAGTCGTAGAATATCTGTTGACCCAGCAAAGATTGAAGCTATTCAAAGCTGAGAGCAACCTAAATCAGTGACCGAAGTACGTAGCTTTCTTAGTTTAGCTGGTTATTATCGGAGATTCGTGGAAGGATTTTCTCGAATCGCTACTCCATTAACTCAGCTGACTCGGAAAGATACAAAGTTCGGTTGGAGCGAAGAATGTGAGAAGAGTTTTCAAGAACTCAAGAGGAGACTCATTGCAGCACATGTTCTAACAATACCATCTGGCTCGGAGGGATTTGTCATCTACAGTGATGCTTCGAGCAAAGGGTTGGGATGCGTTCTCATGTAACATGAAAAAGTCATAGCCTATGCATCAAGACAACTCAAGGAATATGAGAGGAATTATCCTACTCATGATCTAGAGTTGGCAGTTGTTGTCTTTGCACTTAAAATTTGGAGGCATTACTTGTATGGGGAGAAGGTGGAGATCTTTACGGATCATAAAAGCCTCAAAATATTTCTTCACTCAAAAGGAACTCAACATGCGACAACGACGTTGGCTTGAACTGTTGAAAGATTATGATCATACCATTCAATACCATCCTGAAAAAGCGAATGTGGTAGCTGACGCATTGAGTAGAAGATCATATGCAAGTACGAGTGTGATATTGTCAACACAAAGGCCCATTTTATGTGACTTGCAAAGGATGGAGATAGAGTTAAAGACTCCAGGGACCCATGTGATGATGGCGAATATACGAGTAAAACCAACTTTAATCGATAAAGTTAAAGCTGCTTAAGCTACAGACCTGGAGTTGATGCGTATGAGGAAGAAAGTGCAAGAAGGTGCTATGCCGGAAGAAAGAATCAATGAAGAAGGAATACTTCGAGTCAACTTCAGACTTTGTGTTCCTAACAACCCTGATTTAAAGTATGAAATCATGATAGAGGCGCACAACACACCGTTTGCAATCCATCCTGGAAGTACCAAAATGTATCTTGATCTTCGTCATACATTTTGGTGGAGCAATATGAAGAGAGAGATAGCGTTGTTTATCTCAAGGTGTCTAACTTGTCAACGAGTCAAAGCGGAGCATCAAGTACCAAAAGGTCCATTGTAACCACTTGAAATTTCATAATGGAAGTGGGAGCACATTACCATGGATTTTGTTACCGGTCTTCCTAAGGTTTCTCAAGGTATAGATGCGATTTGGGTCATTATTGATAGATTGACCAAGTCTGCTCATTTCTTACCGATACGAGAAACTTATACACTTGAACGTCTTGCTCGTATGTACATAAACGAGATTGTAAGACTGCATGGTATGCCAGTATCCATAGTTTCTAATCGAGACCCAAGATTCACTTCACGATTTTGGGTTAGTTTACAAAAAGCTATGGGCACGGATTTACAATTTAGTTCGGCATATCATCCTCAGACGGACGGACAATCAGAGAGGACTATTCAAACTCTTGAAGATCTATTAAGACTCTGTGTCCTTGATTTCAAGGGAAGTTGGGACAAGTTCTTACCATTGGTGGAGTTTTCCTACAACAACAGCTATCAAGCATGTGACGCCCTATACATCACCCATCTTGGGTCATCAGATACATGGTACAGAATTCAAATACAACTTAATAATACAACTGTCGTGTTCAATATGACAAAATATAAACTGTGAGTTTGAATACAAATATTGTCTACTAGAGAGTATCCATACTCAAAAGGAGTCCTCATTACATTTATTAACACACTATTACATAGAATAGTGAGGACTACTAACTAATACTATCATTCGGACCATCACTCCATTCCCCGACTTGTCCCAGCTACGTTCTCATTTCCTGAAGAGAACAGTGAAAAAAAGGGTGAGCTCAACTAGCCCAGTAAGAAATATTATGACTAAGATAATGCAGAATAAATTATCATTAGCCTTCAACAATGTTAAACTGATAAAATATAATAGACATCAAGTTTAACTGCAGCGGAACAACCAATCCATTAAAAGAGTCAAGTAGAAAATAAACTCTACTATCTTTTATGATTTAAAAGGTTTTTCAACACTGTTATCGCTGGGACTCAGCTTAATAAAATAATCTACATCATCGAATCACCCCTGCACTACGGCCAAGGATATTCGTGTATTCATTAATGGTCATGATCATGCCAACAACTGTCCATCAATGCACTGCGGGCCAATGAGGACTTTTACCACATCATTTGTAACATTACGGTCATGATTATACCGAATAATCCCTGGTCATAATCATACCAAGTCCATCTATGCACTACAGGCCACAGATGACTTTCAACATTTTATAAACATGAGGATGATGACAATGATATAAGAATTCAATAAAACAAGTTCAAGAATTAATTTATCCAATAATTAACAACGTCCAAATTGTCAACATGATACTGCTTTGTGGAGTAAAATTCAAGAATGCTTAGAAGAATATTTTCATGAAAAGATACTGGATGAAACATAATTATCAAGGATATTCCACAAATTTCATGGAGTATAGAAGTCAAAACTTAACCAACTGAGTATAATAAAGAATGGAATAACAAAAGAAATCACCATGCATGCGATAGACCGCACAGACAGGTTATTCCAATAAAATAATAAATAATGGAACCAGGTCCGGCGTAAATGCACAGACAGGATATTCCGACAGAATAATAAATAATGGAACCAGGTCCGGTGTAAAATACACAGACAGGATGTTCTAACAGAATAATAATAAAAACGGAACCAGGTCCGGTGTAAAACACACAGACAGGATGTTCCAACAGAATAATAATAAAAACGGAATCAGGTCCGGTGTAAAACACACAGACAGGATGTTCCAACAGAATAATAGAAGAATGTCACCAAGTATAGGGTACACCGCGTATACAGGTTATTCCAACAGAATAATAAGAAATGGAATAACAACAGTTCTCTTCATGAATAAGAAAGAATAACACCCTTTACCGTTTTAAAGAAGAGCTGAAATAAAGAAGTAGTTAAGTAGCATAATACTCTTCTTCTCTCTCTCTATAGTTTCTCTCTAGAGTTCAGTGAATTCGTAAGAAATAATGAAGGAATGAGCTGCTATTTATAGAAAAATAGAATGCATAGTAACTAATTCATGAACGGTCCAGATTGATTACTTTAATCTGACGGTCCATATTTAAAGAAAAATCTGTTAAATAAAATATAATATATTCTATTTAGAGAATAACTTTAATAAAGTATTCTGTTTTATATAAAAAGATGTCAATTCCTCCGCTATTTCGTCCGGTTCTAACTCAATAATGTGGTTCGGGTCTTCCACATATTTGCTTAGCATGGATATGTGAAAAATGTTAAGAACACGAGACATACTTGGCGGTAAAGCAAGTCTATAAGCCACAGTTCCTACTCGATCGAGAATTAAAAATGGACCGATGAATCGAGGATTGAGCTTTCCTCTTTTTCCAAATCTTGTAACTCCTTTCCATGGAGCAACACATAAGAACACATGATCTCCTACATCAAATTCCACGACCTTTCGATGAAGATCAGCATAACTCTTTTGTCGATCTTGTGAGGTTTTTATACGTTGTCGGATCGTTTGAATCTTTTCTGTAGTCATACGTACCAACTCCGGTCCCAACAAAAGAGCAACACTTCTGACTGGATATCGGATATGACGCTGAAGAAAACTTGCACTGATGAATAATAACTCACCAAGTATCTAAATACTCACAAAATACACTTGATAATCTAGAGAGAAAAAGAGAGAAAACTTATGAATTCTGGTGTGATTTTCAATTCTAACTTAGCCCTCTATTTATAGGAAAATGTTAGCACGCCGAAGCAGACTTAACCTGCTACCTGATAGCTTTACCTGCTACTATTGCCACCCACTACATTTAAAATAAAATTCAGCACATTTCTTCACCAACAAGAGTGGGGCCCACCAATTCTAGAATTTTCTATCAAAATGATAAACTCCGAAAATTCAACAATTTCTGAACCAGTCATCTCGTAAAATTCATAATAAATCATACGTTCATTTTTAACTGTTCAAAATTTGTGGATATATACTCAACTTATATATGTATAACATATCCAAAAATCACAACGATCTAACGGTCAGATTAAAAATTATAACTCACACAATAAAGCTGTAAGAACACTGATTTGATCTTTTAATACCTCCAATCTGACAAAATACTGATAATATACCTCAACATTAATTTTTTCACCTATAACCACATAAATAAATCCATCATTTATATCCACATCAAATAAATATTTCATTATCATATAGATCAATAATTAATTATTCACAAATAATATTACGGAATCACAATAATGACAACCAGGCAGTTCCCAGGAAAGAAGAGGCTTTCCGATAAGGATTTCTCCTTACTGGCGCGCAATTAGGTGACCAAACCTCTCTTTGACAAAACTTTCTAGACATTGTCAATAATGTTATCTAATAATATTATTCAAATAATATGAATTATTGATCTGATAATAGAGATATTGTGCAGTGACAATTATTGAAACAACAATAATATAAAATATCAACGCGGTAATTATTGATTCAATAAAATAAAATATTGAACAAAAATTACTGTAACAATTATTGAGTAGTGCCTTCTCACGTAAGAATCAATAATTAAAAAAAATAATGTGCAATACCGTGTGCTACTGTGCAACTACGCGTATTACTGTATTTTAACCACCAGGTATGCCAACAGTGTTAACGGTAACAACTACACCGTTATTTATAAAAACTCAAATTTGTCATTTTCTTCATCGGACAATTATTCTGTTATGGGGCCCACAAATGGCTGCGCCGTCGTACGAATATTCCTCGACAGAAAGAATATATTCCACGACTAAACAAATATTTCCCGACAACAATGAATATTTTATAACCACTTGCGTATTTTGAAAAAAAATTCATATATCACCCTTAAATTTAACTTTTATCAATTTAACCATTTCCTAAATAGTAATTATAAGAAAAATTGAATACTTTTATTTCATAAAATTCGGGGTCTTACAATCTCCCCTCCTTATGAAATTTCGTCCCCGAAATTTACGTACATGGTATTTCGAAGAGTTGAGAATACCTTGCTTTCATTTCAGATTTCATCTTCCTGTCATCATGATTTCTCTATTGCTCATCTCCTGTATTTCAGATATCATTCTAGAATACAGCTTCAAAACAAGGGTTAATTGAACAAATTAACATATCACATAATATCCCGATATTATGACTGACCAATAAATAAGCTTAGGTAGGACACACTAGCGAAGGATTTACTCATCTCTCCCCTCCTAGTTATATTTCCCGATCTCCGCCAGAGACCATATCCCTAAGCTCTGATACCAAAATGTAACGACCCCAAAACAGGTCCATTCCATCCAACCTATTCTGAGTCGCCAAATACATGGTACAAAAAATAACTTCAACTTTATTACAACAATTGTCGTGCAAAATACAACAACACATATGCTGTGAGTTTGGATACAAATATATACCAAATGTGACTCATGTTCCAACCGTGGACAACACCTCACAATGACACCTTACATAAAGGTACAGTCAATAACTATTTTAGAAATTAAAATCTTCGAAAAGTGCTCAAGGAAACCTTCGTATATGGGAGGCCATGCGTCTAGGTTGTGATAGATATCATATGGCCACAGAATTATCCTTGGTTGACCCAATAGACCCCAAAGAAAAACGAGAAGTTTACTATCATATTCTTCCCAATGGTGAGTCTTCTCTTGACATATCATTATCTCCACTGTCTCTAATTGAAAATTATACTTCAAACAAACACCAAGATTATATAGGTAGTGCTCGTAAAGATACTCAGCAAGTGGATGAGTACAATCCTGTTCATAATCATGCTAATAAATCCATCTTTGCACTACGGTCAAAGATATTCATCAACAAACCATCTTTGCACTACGGGTCAAAGATATTCAACAACAGTTCATCTTCGCACTACAGGCCAAAGATATTCATCAATAATTCATCTTTGCACTATGGGCCAAAGATATTTATCAACAATTCATCTTTACACAATAGGCTAAAGATATTACTCAAGAGTTCATATTTGCACTACAGGCCAAATATATTCATCAACAGTTCATATTTGCACTATAGGCCAAATATATTAATATCTCAAAGAAATATATAATCATTTCAGAATTTATATACACCATAATTATAACCATGTTAATCAATTCATCTTTACACTTAAGCTAAAGATATTCAATTATAAATTCAATGGTCATGATCATACCAGTTAACAATTCATCTTTGCACTACAGGCCAAAGACATTCCTCAGTCACGATCACACCAATAATTTACCCATCTTTATACTCAAGTGAAAGAGAAATTCAACATCAGGGTTATAAAAATGTTATATATGATAATAAAAAATAATATGATCAAAATATAAATTTAATCTTAAGAGTAATTGTGACGCCCCCAAAATAGGTCCAATCCATCCAACTCATTCTGAGTCGCCAAATACATGGTACAGAAAATAACTACAACTTTATTATTACAATTGTCGTGCAAAATACGACAACACATATACTGTGAGTTTAAATACAAATATTGTCATCTAGACAGTATTCATACTCAACTAAGAACTCATTATACTTATTGATACACTATTTTACAAAATAGTGAGGACTACTAAAACAACTGTCTTGAACCATCATTCCACACCCCGACTAGTACTCGCTACATTCTCGCCTCCTGAGAAGAAAGATGGAACAACAAGGAAAAGGGTGAGCTCAACTAGCCCACTAAAGAATATTATGACTAAGATAATATACAACAAATTATCGTTAGTCTTCAACAGGGAAAAATTTAATAGAATACAATAGACAACAAGTTTTAAATCAATATTCGCAGCGGAAATTAATAATTCATAGAAGAGTTACGTAGAGAATAAAATCTACGATTATCTACGAATTTAAAAGCCCATCATCAACATTTTATCCCTGTAACATCAATCAATAAATATCTTGAATTAAATAGTCATCTTTGCACTACAGGCCAAAGATATTCATCAGTTGGTCATGTTCACCTCAACACCTGTTCATCTTTGCACTACGGGCCAAAGATATTCATCAGAAATCATTCATCTTTGCACTACAGGCCAAAGATATTCATCAAAAATTATTCATCTTTGCACTACAGGCCAAAGATATTCAATTATATCATCATTTAGGACTGAGGATGATGAAAAATATTTTAAAGGAAACGAATCCAGTGAAGCAAAAGAATAAATATTAGGGATTCGTATTACAGTTTATCCATGTCCAAAAATACCTCATAAATAATCATAGTGAAGTAAAATTTAAGAATGATCAAAACATGGATACAATCAAAGCTAGTATCCATAATAGATATTTCGGACAAAAAGAAGAAAATATCATTTTTCGGTAAATAGTAACTCGTGAATAGTAACTCATGAATAGTAACCCCGACATGAAAAGTTCCAAATTTGATAAAAATTCAGATCAATACTTCGGCATAATGATATTGAAGAAAATAATATCATTTAAGAAGAAATAACATCCCTTACCTCGGAAATACGGTACTTCTGACTGGAATACTAGATATAGTGCTGAAGGAAACTTGCACCGTATAGCAACACTCAAGATATCAAAATACTCACAAGAATACACTCAATAATATAGAGAGAGAAATAGAGAGAAAACTTCAGTTTCTAGTGTGATTTTCAATTCTAACCTAAGCACCCTATTTATAAAAAAATACTTAGAACACCAAAGCAGAAAATTTAATAAAATAATATATTTATAACCAAATTTTCCTTAGCCCACCACATCAAAAACATATTTTTCACACAAATGCACCAAAAATGCAAAACATGTTTTAAACAATTTTTGTAACAAAAATCAATTCAGACTCAATAATTCGGAACTTCAATAATTCGTAATAAATAGCCATTTTATCAGAAAATTCGAATCTCGCGAGTTTTTATAGGAAATTCAATTCTCTACAACTTTGCAGAATAAAGTTTTTCCAAATTCTAAACAGAAATTGACCGAAATCTATAAACGGGCGATTTTACAGTCAATAATAAATTTTCGGTCAAGAATTGTGTCCACCAACACACAAAACATGTGTTAATCATTTAATGCCACAAAAATACTCTTCCTCCTCATATACTCATATATCCCACATTCATTGTAAAAATATCATCATCAATATATTATTAAAATAATATATTTAAATGAACTATTTTATCAGAAAAAGATAAAATATTAATTTTCAACAATTGTCACATTAAAAAATTTTCTCCATCTATATCCACATAAAATCAATATTTTCCTCATCATATAAATCAATAATTAATTATACACAAATAATATTATAGAACCACAGTACTGGCAACCAGGCCGTTCCCAAGAAAGAGAGGGCTTTCCAATAAGGATCTCTCCTTACTGGCGCGTAATTAGATGACCAAACCTCTCCTTAGACAGAACTTTCTAGACATTGCCAATAATATTATCTAATAATATTATTCAGATAATATGAATTATTGCTCCGATAATAGAAAATTATGTGTAGTGACAATTATTAAAACAACAGTAATATAAAATATCAACGCAGCAATTATTGAATCAATAAAATACAATATTGAACAGTAATTACTGTAACAATTATTGAGTAGTGCCTTCTTACGTAAGAATCAATAATTGGTGCAATATCGTGTGCTACTGTGCAACAACGCGTATTACTGTGTTTTAACCACCGGGTATTCCAACAGTGTTAACGGTAACAACTACGCCGTTATTTATAAACAACTTACTCTTGTCGTTTTTTTCATCCAATCGCTTTCCGTTATGGGGCCCACAAAAGACTGCGCCGTCATACGAATATTCTCCGACAGTAAGAATATTTCACGACCAAGCGAATATTCCCCGACAAAAATGAATATTTTATAACCACTTACTTATTTAAAATATTTGCGCATTTCACCCATAACTAACCACATTAATCAAATCAACCCTTACTATTTCAAAATAATAAATAGAGGAAATTAAATTTCATTTATTAATAATTTGGGGTCTTACAACCTCCCCTCCTTATGAAATTTTATCCTCGAAATTGACATACGTACCTGGTGTTTCAAAACGATGAGGATACCTCGCTTTCATTTTTGTTTCCAACTCCCAGGTCATTTCCTCAATAGCATGGTTTCTCCACAAAACTTTAACTTGTGGTAAGACCTTCGTGCGTAGGACATGCTCCTTCCTATCCAAGATCTTGACAGGTACCTCTTCGTACGTTAAGTCTTCAGCTATCTCGTTTGGTTCTAACTCAATAACGTGATTCGGGTCGTCCACATATTTACATAACATCGATACGTAAATAACGTTATGAACACGTGACATACTTAGCGTTAAGGCGAGTCTATAGGCCACAGTTCCTACTCGATCGAGGATTTCAAATAAATTGAAGGCTTGAGCTTTCTTCTCTTCATCGACTCTTACTTCTAGAATAACACATTCTTGCACCTTCTTCTTTATATTCATCAGCTCCAGGTCTGTAGCTTGAGTGGCTTTAACGTTATCGATTAAAGTCGATTTTACTCGTATATTCGTTTTCTTCACGCAGGTTCTTGGAATCTTTAACTCTATCTCCATCTTCTGTAAGTCGTACGAAATAGGTCTTTGACAATATCGTACTCGTTCCTGCATATGATCTTCTAATAAACGCGTCAGCTACCGCGTTCGCTTTTTCAGGATAGTATTGGATAGTGTGATCGAAATCTTTCAACAGCTCGAGCCAACGTCGGTGTCGCATGTTGAATTCTTGGAAGCTCTTCTCGCATTCCTCGGTCCATTCGAAGTTTGTATCTTTTCGAGTCAGCTGAGTTAATGGTGTAGCGATTCGAGAAAATCCTTTTACAAATCTCCGATAATAACTAGAAAGCTGCGTATTTCGATTACTGACTTAGGTTGCTCTCAACTGTGACTCATATCCCAATCTTGGATATCACGTCACAATGACACCTATCAGTTTACTACCGCACGAATATGGCATCCCCTACGGAGAGTTTGGCTTCAGTGCATTCCACAAAGGAAGTCACCAGATAGAGGCTCGGGTACAAACTTCTACAGTTAGGTTTTTAACTCCTGAAGTTCAATAGGAGCCATTCAATATGAGATTTTAGAAATGAGTTTTGTACTGGGTTCAAAGTCGATACAAAATTCAATATCACGCTCTGGGAGTAAGCCAAAAAATTCTTCAGGAAATACGTCAGGGATTTACTAACAATAGAAATATCATTCAAATCTGACGTATATATTTTTTTTTGTTCAAGTCCATAACATAGCTAAGAAAGCTTGACATCCATTTTTTAATAAACGAATGACTTTACGGCTTGATATGAAAGAGTTTGACTTCAATGGTTTGGTTACTTGAATTTGAATAACAGGTTGCTTAGGAATATGAAAACTAACAACCTTACGAAAGCAATCAATTTTGGCATGATGAGTAGTTAACCAATCAATTTCTAAAATCACATCAAAAGCAAGTATCTTTAAAGAGATAAGATCAACAGGTAATGTGATGGTGCTAACTTGGATCAAACAAGATTTATAAACAATGGATGTGAAGAAAATTTCTCCTAACAGAGTTTCAACAGATAAGTCAAAGTCTAATTTCTCCGGAGTCAAGTTTAAACGTTGAGCACAAGCAGGAGAAATAAATGAATGGGTAGAACCGGTATCTAATAAGATATAGACTTCACAAAAATTTATAATTAACTAACCCGTGCTAACTTCGTTCGGGTTCCTCGCATTCTGACCAGTCACGAAAAACGCTCTTCCAGGAACCGTTGACTTTGACTTTTCTGGGACAACTTTTTGAGTCACCACCCCCGTTGGACTTGGTTTCTCTACAGTGCAATCTCGAGCGATATGTCCTTCCTTTCCACAGTTATAACATACCTTAAACTGTTGTGGGCAGTTTGGGCTGATATGTCCTTCTTTTCCGCACTTATAGCATATGACCGGTGGTCGTTCTCCTCCCTTGGAACCAGTTACTGCTGGTGCTGACGTCTTTGTATTGTCATTGTTGAATCTCCTCTTTTTAAAATCTTCTTCCGACTCGCTTCTTCTATTCTCATGGTCACGATTACCACCAGAGTGGTTGTCGTTCTTGTCCGTATTCTTCTTTCTCCGCTGGTTATCGTTGTTCTGATGACTGCTGTCACCGGTATGATCCTGGTTGTGGTCCCTCGATTGACCGTACTCGTTATCTCGCTCTAATAATTGAGCCCTGTTGACAACATCTGAATAGAGAGAAAATTTATGAGAAATGAGATATTGACGTATGCCGGGTTTCAAACCTCTCAGAAACATCCGTGTCATACGTTCCTCATTATCCACCAAATGAGGTGTAAACCTAGACAACTCTGTAAATTTCGCCTCGTACTGGGACACCGTCATGTTATTCTACTCCAGTCTAATAAACTCTACCTCCTTCATAAGACGAATACTTTCAGGAAAGTACTTGTCATTGAATAGTCTCATTTACTCCACTTTTAACATTCTCAGTCGACATTCTCAAATACTGCCATAAACAAGGGTTAATTTAACAAATTAACAAATCACATAATATCCCTATATTATGACCGACCAATAGATAAGCTTAGGTAGGACATACTAGCGAAGGATTTACTCGTCTCTCCCCTCCTAGTTCTATTCCCCGATCTCCTCCAGAGATCATATCCCTAAGCTCTGATACCAACTATAACTCTGGACACCAACCTATGTCAGCACCTTACATTGATACCTATCAGTTTGCCACCGCAGAACGGCGTCCCCTACGGAGAGTCTGGCTTCGGTGCATCCCCCATCAACAGGAAGTCACCAGCGAGAGGCTCGGGGCTCTTTACTTATAGCTCTGATACCAAATGTAACTCTGGACACCAACCTATGTCAACACCTTACATTGATACCTATCAGTTTGCCACCGCAGAACGGCGTCCCCTACGGAGAGTCTGGCTTCGGTGCATCCTCCATCAACAGGAAGTCACCAGCGAGAGGCTCGGGGCTCTTTACTTATAGCTCTGATACCAACTGTGACGCCCCCAAAATAGGTCCAATCCATCCAACCCATTCTGAGTCGCCAAATACATGGTACAGAAAATAACTACAACTTTATTATTACAATTGTCATGCAAAATACGACAACACATATATTATGAGTTTAAATACAAATATTGTCATCTAGACAGTATTCATACTCAACTAAGAACTCATTATACTTATTGATACACTATTTTACAAAATAGTGAGGACTACTAAAACAACTATCTTGAACCATCATTCCACACCCCGACTAGTACTCGCTACATTCTCGCCTCCTGAGAAGAAAGATGGAACAACAAGGAAAAGGGTGAGCTCAACTAGCCCAGTAAAGAATATTATGACTAAGATAATATACAATGTAAGACCCCGAATTTTATGAAATAAAAGTATTCAATTTTTCTTATAATTACTATTCAGTAAATGGTTAAATTGATAAATATTAAAGTTAAGGGTGATATATGAATTTTTTTTGGAAATACACAAGTGGTTATAAAATATTCATTGTTATCGGTGAATATTCGTTTGATCGTGGAATATTCTTACTGTCGGAGAATATTCATACGACGGCGCAGCCTTTTGTGGGCCCCATAACAGAAAGCGATTGGATGAAGAAAACGACAAGAGTAAGTTGTTTATAAATAACGGCGTAGTTGTTACCGTTAACACTGTTAGAATACCCGGTGGTTAAAACAAAGTAATACGCGTTGTTGCAATGTAGCACACGGTATTGTACCAATTATTGATTTTTACGTAAGAAGGCATTACTCAATAATTTTTACAGTAATTACTGTTTAGTATTTTATTTTATTGATTCAATAATTGTTGCGTTGATATTTTATATTACTGTTGTTTTAATAATTGTCACTACACAGTATTTTCTATTATCGAAGCAATAATTCATATTATCTTAATAATATTATTAGATAACATTATTGGCAATATCTACAAAGTTCTGTCTAAGGAGAGGTTTGGTCATCTAATTGTGCGCCAGTAAGGAGAGATCCTTATTGGAAAGCCCCCTCTTTCCTGGGAACGGTCTGGTTGTCGGTATTGTGATTCTGTAATATTATTTGTGAATAATTAATTATTGATTTATATGATGAAGAAAATATTAATTTTATGTGGATATAGATGGAAAAATTTTTAAATGTGACAATTGTTGAAAATTAATATTTTATCTTTTTCTGATAAAATAATTCATTTAAATATATTATTTTAATAATATATTAATGGTGATATTTTTACAATGAATGTGGGATATATGAATAAATGAGGAGGAAGAGTATTTTTGTTGGATTAAATGTTTAACACATGTTTTGTGTGTTGGTGGACACAATTCTTGACCGAAAATTTATTATAGCGTGTAAAATCGTCCGTTTATGGATTTCGGTCAATTTCTGTTTAGAATTTGGAAAAACTTTCTTCTGCAAAGTTGTAGAGAATTGAATTTCCTATAAAAATTCGCGAGATTCGAATTTTCTGATAAAAGGGCTATTTATTATGAATTATTGAAGTTCTGAAGTTCCGAAATAATTGATTTTTGGAAGTTTTATTTATTATTTTGAAGAAAAACGTTTTTTGGCATTTAAGTGGGCTAACATGTGATATAAATGGGCTGAGATCATATGTCTAGAGGTGGGCTAAGGAAAATTTGATAAATATATTATTATTATATTAAATTTTCTGCTTTGGTGTTCTAAGCATTTTCCTATAAATAGGATGCTTAGGTTAAAATTGAAAAACACACCAGAAACTGAAGTTTTCTCTCTATTTCTCTCTCTATATATCGAGTGTATTCTTATGAGTATTTTGATATCTTGAGTGTTGCTATACGGTGCAAGTTCGTTCAGCGTTATTCCAGTCAAGAGTACTGCTCTTTTGAAGTAAGGGATAGTAAGGGATAGTAAGGGATGTTATTTTTTTTATCAATGATATTATTTCTTTCAATATCATTATACCGGAATATTGGTAAGATTTTTCTTGTAAAATTCTTATCTTTTCATGTCGGGGTTACTATTCATGAGTTACTATTCACGAGTTACTATTCACGAGTTACTATTTATGAGTTACTATTCATGAGTTACTATTCACGAGTTACTATTCATGAGTTACTATTCACGAGTTACTATTCACGAGTTATTCATGAGTTACTATTCACGAGTTACTATTCATGAGTTACTATTCATGGGTTACTATTCACGAGTTACTATTCATGACAAATTTGGTTTCTTTTTCTAACCAAATTATAGTTGATTTATGAATATTATTCTTGAGATTAAAACTATATGTTGATCATATTATTTTTTTATTATCATATATAACATTTTTATAACCCTAATGATGATATTTCTCTTTGACTTGAGTGTAAAGATGGATAGATTTTTGGTACGATCATGACTAGGGTTCTCTTTGGCCAGTAGTGCAAAGTTGAATTTTTGACGGGTATGATCATGACCATTGAATTTATAATTGAATATCTTTAGCTTAAGTACAAAGGTGAAATGATCAACATGGTTATAATTATTGGTTATATAAATTCTGAATTGATTATATATTTCTTTGAGATAATAATATATTTGGCCTGTAGTGCAAATATGAACTATTGAGGAATATCTTTGGTCTGTAGTGCAAAGATGAGTTGTTGATGAATATCTTTGGCCCGTAGTGCAAAGATGACTTGTTGTTGAATATCTTTAGCATGTAGTGTAAAGATGAATTGTTGATGAATATCTTTGGCCCGTGGTGCAAAGATGAATTTATTAGTATGATTATGAACAGGAACTGTGATTTGGTATAACCATGATATTTGATGTTGCAGGTAAAGACAGGTGATGAAAATTATCTTCGTCTTGGATGCGAAATTTAGAACTACAATTATAATTATGAAATATTCATATGATTGTGGAAAGGAATTGTTAATTGATGTTACAGGGATAAAATATTGTTGGTGGATTGTTAACATGGAGAAGATAATAGACTTTATAGTCTATTTGATTCTTCTAATGGATTGCTCGTTCCGCTGCAACTATGGTTGAAAAGTTTTATCATCTACCATATGTTCTAAATCTCTGATTTATTACTGATAAAGGCTATTGATAATTTAATTATCTTTAGTCATGATATTTTTTACTGGGCTAGTTGTGCTCACCCTTTTGCTTCACAATTCCTTTCAGGTAATAAGAGTATAGCTGGGTCGAGCGAGGGTAACGGGGAAATAGAACGGTGGTCTCTAGCTGTGGATGTTCTCCCGAAGCAGTATAGAAAAGTTCATTTAGTAGTTTTATTTGGTGAATCCAATAGGGTAAGGTGTACCCAACGTTGGAATGGTGATTTGCCACTATCATACAAGATGTCTAACGACATACAACCTCGTGTCATCATAAGACAGGGATGTGCTCATCCACTTGCTGAGTATATATACGAGCACTACCTATATAATCTTGGTGTTTGTTTGAAGTATAATTCTCAATTAGAGACAGTAGAGATAATGATATGTCAAGAGAAGACTCACCATTGGAAAGAATATGATAGTAATCTTCTCGTTTTTCTTTGGGGTCTATTGGGTCACCCAAGGATAATTCTGTGGCCATATGATATCTATCATAACCTAGAAGCATGGCCTCCCATGTACGAGGGTTTCCTTGAGCACTTTCCAAATATTCTAATTTCTAAAACAGTTTTTGACTATACCTTTATGTAAGGTGTCATTGTGACGTGCTATCCAAGGTTGGGACATGAGTCACAGTTGGTATATATTTGTATCCAAACTCACAGCATATGTGTTGTTGTATTTTTCACGACAATTGTTGTAATAAAGTTGTAGTTGTTATCTGTACCATGTATTTGGCGACTCAAAATGGGTTGGATGGAATGGACCTGTTTTGGGGGCGTTACATACAACAAATTATCGTTAGTCTTCAATAGGGAAAAATTTAATAGAATACAATAGACAACAAGTTTTAAATCAATATTCGCAGCGGAAATTAATAATTCGTAGAAGAGTTACGTAGAGAATGAAATCTACGATTATCTATGAATTTAAAAGCCCATCATCAACATTTTATCCCTGTAACATCAATCAATAAATATCTTGAATCAAATAGTCATCTTTGCACTACAGGCCAAAGATATTCATCAGTTGGTCATGTTCACCTCAACACCTGTTCATCTTTGCACAACGGGCCAAAGATATTCATCAGAAATCATTCATCTTTGCACTACAGGCCAAAGATATTCATCAGAAATCATTCATCTTTGCACTACAGGCCAAAGATATTAAATTATATCATCATTTAGGACTGAGGATGATGAAAAATATTTTAAAGAAAACGAATCCAGTGAAGCAAAAGAACAAATATTAGGGATTCGTATTACAGTTTATCCATGTCCAAAAATACCTCATAAATAATCATAGTGAAGTAAAATTCAAGAATGATCAAAACATGGATACAATCAAAGCTAGTATCCATAATAGATATTTCGGACAAAAAGAAGAAAATTTCATTTTTCGGTGAATAATAAATCGTGAATAGTAACTCGTGAATAGTAACTCATGAATAGTAACCCCGACATTAAAAGTTCCAAATTTGATAAAAATTCAGATCAATACTGTAAGACCCCAAATTATTAATGAATGAAATTTAATTCCTCTATTTATTATTTTGAAATAGTAAGGGTTGATTTGATTAATGTGGTTAGTTATGGGTAAAATGCGCAAATATTTTAAATAAGCAAGTGGTCCTAAAATATTCATTATTGTCGGGGAATATTTGTTTGGTCGTGGAATATTCTTGTTGTCGGGAAATATTCGTACGACGGCGCAGCCTTGTGTGGGCCCCATAACGGAAAGCGATTGGATGAAGAAAACGACAAAAATAAATTGTTTATAAATAACGGCATAGTTGTTACCGTTAATACTGTTGGAATACCCGGTGGTTAAAACACAGTAATACGCGTTGTTGCACAGTAGCACACGGTATTGCACCAATTATTGATTCTTACGTAAGAAGACACTACTCAATAATTGTTACAGTAATTACTGTTCAATATTGTATTTTATTGATTTAATAATTGCTGCGTTGATATTTTATATTACTGTTGTTTTAATAATTGTCACTACACAGTATTTTCTATTATCGGAACAATAATTCATATTATCTGAATAATATTATTAGATAACATTATTGGCAATGTCTAGAAAGTTCTGTCTAAGGAGAGGTTTGGTCATCTAATTGCGCGCCAGTAAGGAGAGATCCTTATTGGAAAGCCCCCTCTTTCCTGGGAACTGCCTGGTTGCCAGTACTGTGGTTCTGTAATATTATTTGTGTATAATTAATTATTGATTTATATGATGAGGAAAATAGTAATTTTATGTGGATATAGATAGAGAAAAATTTTAATGTGACAATTGTTGAAAATTAATATTTTATCTTTTTCTGATAAAATAATTCATTTAAATATATTATTTTAATAATATATTGATGGTGGTATTTTTACAATGAATGTGGGATATATGAGTATATGAGGAGGAAGAATATTTTTGTGCCATTAAATGATTAAAACATGTTTTGTGTGTTGGTGGACATAATTCTTGACCGAAAATTTATTATTGACTGTAAAATTGTCCGTTTGTGAATTTCGGTCAATTTCTGTTTGGAATTTGAAAAAAATTTCTTCTACAAAGTTGTAGAGAATTGAATTTTCTATAAAAACCCGTGAGATTCGAATTTTCTGATAAAATGGCTATTTATTATGAATTATTGAAGTTCTGAAGTTCCGAAATAATTAATTTTTGGAAGTTTTATTTATTATTTTGAAGAAAAACGTTTTTTGGCATTTAAGTGGGCTAACATGTGATATAAATGGGCTGAGATCAGATGTCTAGAGGTGGGATAAGGAAAATTTGATAAATATATTATTATTATATTAAATTTTCTGCTTTGGTGTTCTAAGCATTTTCCTATAAATAGGGTGCTTAGGTTAGAATTAAAAATCACACCAGAAACACAAGTTTCTCTCTATTTCTCTCTCTATATCAAGCGTATTCTTGTGAGTATTTGATACTTTGAGTGTTGCTATACGGTGCAAGTTTCCTTCAGCACTATATCTAGTATTCCAGTCAGAAGTACCGTCTTTCCGAGGTAAGGGATGTTATTTCTTCTTAAATGATATTATTTTCTTCAATATCATTATGCCGAAGTATTGATCTGAATTTTTATCAAATTTAGAACTTTTCATGTCGGGATTACTATTCATGAGTTACTAGTTACTATTCACGAGTTACTATTCACGAGTTACTATTCACCGAAAAATGAAATTTCCTTCTTTTCGTCCAAATATCTATTCTGAATACTAGCTTTGATTGTATCCATGTTTTGATCATTCTTGAATTTTACTTCACTATGATAAGGTATTTTTGGACATGGATAAATCGAAATACGAATCCTTAATATTTGTTATTTTGCTTCACTGGATTCGTTTTCTTTAAAATATTTTTCATCATCCTCAGTCTTAAATGATGATATAACTGAATATCTTTGGCCTGTAGTGCAAAGATGAATAATTTCTGATGAATATCTTTGGCCCGTAGTGCAAAGATGAACAGGTGTTGAGGTGAACATGACCAACTGATGGATATCTTTGGCCTGTAGTGCAAAGATGACTATTTGATTCAAGATATTTATTGATTGATGTTACAGGGATAAAATGTTGATGATGAGCTTTTAAATTCATAGATAATCGTAGATTTCATTCTCTACGTAACTTCTCTATGAATTATTATTTTCCGCTGCGAATATTGAATTAAAACTTGTTGTCTATTGTATTCTATTAAATTTTTCCCTGTTGAAGACTAACGATAATTTGTTGTATATTATCTTAGTCATAATATTCTTTACTGGGTTAGTTGAGCTCACCCTTTTCCTTGTTGTTCCATTTTCTTCTCAGGAGGCGAGAATGTAGCAGGTACTAGTCGGGGTATGGAATGAAGGTTCTAGGAAGTTGTTTTAGTAGTCCTCACTATTTTTTTTTGTAAAATATTGTTCCAATAATTGTAATGAGGACTTATTTGAGTGTGGATATTGTATAGATGACAATATTTATATTTACACTCACAGTTTTTATGTTGTATTAATAAAGTTGTAGTTGTTTCTGTACCATGTTATTGTCGGCTCAGAATAGGTGTTGTATACCTGTTTTGGGGGCGTCACAGTTGGTATCAGAGAGCTTAGGGATATGATCTCTGGCGGAGATCGGGGAATAGAACTAGGAGGGGAGAGACGAGTAAATCATTCGCTAGTGTGTCCTACCTAAGCTTATTTGTTGGTCAGTCATAATATAGGGATATTATATGATTTGTTAATTTGTTAAATTAACCCTTGTTTTATGGCAGTATTTGAGAATGTCGACTGAGAATGTTAACAGTGGAGTAAATGAAACCATGGAGACACATGTACTCACCAACGAGGAGAACGTGCAACAGGCTGGCAATGTTCCTCCTGTGAACAACACCACTGAGCAGACGGTGAACGATGAGATGTTTAGAAGCTTTTTGCGATTCATGCAAAACCAGACGAAGGAGATTCCTGTTCAAAATATAGGAAGAAACAATGTCAACGCACAGCTGGTCACAGCCAAGCAGTTCAAAGAGTTGGGACCACCAGAATTCTGGGGAAAGCCGGATCCGATTAAGGCGGAGACATGGTTCAAGCAAATTACCAAGATATTTGATGTCTTGGGATGCACGGAGGAACAGAAGGTTCCATTTGCCACCTTTATGTTCCGTGGCGAGGCAGACTACTGGTGGGAATCTGTGAAGCGTACCCATCCAGCTGCACTCAGCATGTCTTGGGAGACATTTCAGAAGCTATTCAATGACAAGTACTTTCCTGAAAGTATTCGTCATATGAAGGAGGTAGAGTTTATTAGACTGGAGCAGAATAACATGACGGTGTCCCAGTACGAGGCGAAGTTTGCAGAGTTGTCCAGGTTTGCACCTCATTTGGTGGAGAATGAGGAACGTATGACACAGATGTTTCTGAGAGGTTTGAAACCCGGCATACGTCAATATCTCATTTCTCATAAATTTTCTCTCTATTCAGATGTTGTCAACAGGGCTCAATTGTTGGAGCGAGATAACGAGTACGGTCAACCGAGGGACCACAACCAGGATCATATCGGTGACAACAGTCATCAGAACAATGATAACCAGCGGAGAAAGAAAAGTACAGACAAGAACGGCAACCACTCTGGTGGTAATCGTGGCTATGAAAATAGAAGAAGCGAGTCGGGAGGAGATTTTAAAAAGAGGAGATTCAACAATGATAATACGAAGACGTCAGCATCAGCAGCAACTGGTTCCAAGGGAGGAGAACGACCACCGGTCATATGCTATAAATGTGGAAAAGAGGGACATATCAGCCCAAACTGTCCACAACAGTTCAAGGTATGCTATAATTGTGGAAAGGAATGACATATCGCTCGAGATTGTACGATAGCGAAACCAAGTTCAGCGGGGACGGTGACTCAAAAGGCTGCCTCAGAAAAGTCAAAGTCAACGGTTCCTGGAAGAGCGTTTGTCGTGACTGGTCAACATGCGAGGAACCCAAACGAGGTGATCACGGGTAAGCTAATCATAAATTCATGTGAAGTTTATACCTTACTAGATACCGATGTTATCCATTCATTTATTTCTCCTGCTTGTGCTCAACGTTTAAACTTGACTCCGGAGAAATTAGACTTTGATTTATCTGTGGAGACTCCGTTAGGGGAAACTTTCATCACATCCACTGTTTATAAATCTTGTTTGATCCAAGTTGGCACCATCACCTTTACCTGTTGACCTTATCTCTTTAAAGATACTTGCATTTGACGTGATCTTAGGAATTGATTGGTTAACTACTCATCATGCCAAAATTGATTGTTTTCGTAAGGTGGTTAGTTTTCATATTCCTAATCAACCTGTTGTTCGAATTCAAGCAACAAAGCCATTAAAATCAATCACTGTCATATCAAGTCATAAAGCCATTCGTTTATTGAAAAACGGATGTCAAGCTTTCCTAGCCCATGTTATGGATTTGAATAAAGACACGTCAAATTTGAATAATATTCCTGTTGTTAGTAACTTTCCTGACGTATTTCCTGAAGAACTTCTCGGTCTACCCCCGGAACGTGAAGTTGAATTCTTTATTGATCTTGAACCTGGTACAAAGCCCATTTCTAAAACCCCATATCGAATGGCTCCTATTGAACTTCAGGAGTTAAAAGTCCAACTACAAGAGTTGTTGGACATCGGTTTCATTCGTCCTAGTACATCTCCTTGGGGTGCTCCTGTTTTATTTGTAAAGAAGAAAGACGGGAGTATGCGACTTTGTATCGATTACCGGAAACTAAACCATGTCACTATCAAGAATAGGTATCCGCTACCTCGTATTGATGACCTGTTTGACCAGTTACAAGGAGCACAATTCTTTTTAAAAATCGATCTTCGGTCTGGATATCATCAGCTGAAGGTTAAAACTGAGGATATTCCAAAGACTGCCTTTAGAACTCGGTACGGGCATTATGAATTCTTAGTCATGTCTTTTGGATTGACTAATGCTCCTGCGGCTTTCATGGATATGATGAACCGAGTATTCAAGGATTATTTGGATCAGTTCGTTGTTGTCTTTATTGATGACATCCTCATATATTCCAAAAGCCGTGAAGATCATGAGCACCATTTGAAGCTGGTACTCCAAAGGCTGCGTGAAAACAAGCTATATGCTAAGTTGAAGAAATGCGAGTTCTGGCTTGAGGAAGTAGCATTCCTAGGGCACGTGGTGTCAAAACATGGAGTATCTGTGGACCCGGCGAATATTGAAGCAATACAAAACTGGGAGCAACCGAAGACGGTGACCGATGTACGTAGCTTTTTGGGCTTAGCTGGTTATTATCGGAGATTCGTAGAAGGGTTTTCTCGAATCGCTACCCCGTTAACTCAGCTGACTCGGAAGGATATCAAATTCGTATGGAACGAAGAATGCGAGAAGAGTTTCCAAGAGCTTAAGAGGAGACTCATTTCGGCACCTGTTCTGACAATACCATCTGGTTCGGATGGATTTGTTATCTACAGCGATGCTTCAGGCAAAGGGTTAGGATGTGTTCTCATGCAACGTGGGAAAGTCATAGCCTATGCCTCGCGACAACTTAAAGAATATGAGAGGAATTATCCTACTCATGATCTAGAGTTGGCAGCAGTCGTTTTCGCGCTAAAGATCTGGAGGCACTATCTATATGGGGAGAAAGTGGAGATATATTCAGACCATAAAAGCCTCAAATATTTCTTCACTCAAAAAGAACTCAACATGCGGCAACGACGTTGGCTCGAGCTGTTAAAAGATTACGACCACACTATTCAATACCATCCTGGAAAAGCAAACGTGGTAGCTGACGCGTTGAGTAGAAGATCATATGCAGGAACGAGTGCGATGATGTCAAGTATACGCGTAGAACCAACTTTAATCGATAAAGTTAAAGTTGCTCAAGCTACAGACCCGGAGCTGATGCGTATGAAGAAGAAAGTGCAAGAAGGTGCTATTCCAGAAGCAAGAATCGATGAAGAAGGAATACTTCGAGTCCACTCCAGACTTTGTGTTCCTAACGATTCTGATTTAAAGTACAAGATCATGATGGAGGCACACAATACACCATTTGCAATCCATCCTGGAAGTACTAAAATGTATCGTGATCTTCGACATACATTTTGGTGGAACAATATGAAGAGAGAGATTGCAAAGTTTATCTCGAGGTGTTTAACTTGTCAACGTGTAAAGGCGGAGCATCAAGTACCAAAGGGTCCATTGCAACCACTTGAGATTCCGAAATGGAAGTGGGAACACATTACCATGGATTTTGTTACGGGTCTTCCCACTGTTTCTCAAGGCATAAATGTTATTTGGGTTATAGTTGATAGATTAACCAAGTCTGCTCATTTCTTGCCGATACGGGAGACTTATTCCCTTGAACGTCTTGCTAGTATGTACGTGAATGAGATTGTAAGGTTGCATGGCATGCCAGTATCCATAGTTTCGGATCGTGACCCAAGATTCACTTCAAGATTTTGGGTTAGCTTGCAAAAAGCTATGGGCACGGATTTACGGTTCAGTTCGGCATACCATCCTCAAACGGACGGGCAATCAGAGAGGACTATTCAAACTCTTGAAGATTTATTAAGACTTTGTGTCCTAGATTTCAAAGGAAGTTGGGATAAGTACCTACCATTGGTGGAATTCTCCTACAACAACAGTTATCAGACAAGTATAGGTGTGGCTCCCTTTGAAGTATTGTATGGACGAAAGTGTCGCTCTCCAGTATGTTGGGATGAGGTGGGAGAAGCAACGTTGTTGGGACCAGAGTTGGTACGAATGACTACAGAGAAGATCCAAACGATTCGACAACGTATACAAACGGCACAGGATCGACAAAAGAGTTATGTGGATCTTCATCGAAAGGACGTGAAATTTGACATTGGGGATCATGTATTATTACGTGTAGCTCCATGGAAAGGAGTTACAAGATTTGGGAAGAGAGGAAAGCTCAATCCACGATTTATTGGTCCATTTCAGATTCTTGACCGAGTAGGAAATGTGGCCTATAGACTTGCGTTACCTCCAAGTATGTCTCGTGTTCATAATGTTTTTCATATATCTGTGCTTCGTAAATATGTGAAAGACCCGAACCATGTTATTGAGTTAGAACCGGACGAGATAGCTAAAGACTTAACGTACGAGGAGGTACCTGTCAAGATCATGGATAAGAAGGAGCATGTCCTACGCACGAAGGTCATACCACAAGTTAAAGTTTTGTGGAGAAACCATGCTATTGAGGAAATGACCTGGGAGTTAGAAACGGAAATGAAAGCGAGGTATCCTCATCTTTTCGAAACACCAGGTACGTATGTCAATTTCGAGGACGAAATTTCATAAGTAGGGGAGGTTGTAAGACCCCAAATTATTAATGAATGAAATTTAATTCCTCTATTTATTATTTTGAAATAGTAAGGGTTGATTTGATTAATGTGGTTAGTTATGGGTAAAATGCGCAAATATTTTAAATAAGCAAGTGGTCCTAAAATATTCATTATTGTCGGGGAATATTTGTTTGGTCGTGGAATATTCTTGTTGTCGGAAAATATTCGTACGACGGCGCAGCCTTGTGTGGGCCCCATAACGGAAAGCGATTGGATGAAGAAAACGACAAAAATAAGTTGTTTATAAATAACGGCATAGTTGTTACCGTTAATACTGTTGGAATACCCGGTGGTTAAAACACAGTAATACGCGTTGTTGCACAGTAGCACACGGTATTGCACCAATTATTGATTCTTACGTAAGAAGACACTACTCAATAATTGTTACAGTAATTACTGTTCAATATTGTATTTTATTGATTTAATAATTGCTGCGTTGATATTTTATATTACTGTTGTTTTAATAATTGTCACTACACAGTATTTTCTATTATCGAAACAATAATTCATATTATCTGAATAATATTATTAGATAACATTATTGGCAATGTCTAGAAAGTTCTGTCTAAGGAGAGGTTTGGTCATCTAATTGCGCGCCAGTAAGGAGAGATCCTTATTGGAAAGCCCCCTCTTTCCTGGGAACTGCTTGGTTGCCAGTACTGTGGTTCTGTAATATTATTTGTGTATAATTAATTATTGATTTATATGATGAGGAAAATAGTAATTTTATGTGGATATAGATAGAGAAAAATTTTAATGTGACAATTGTTGAAAATTAATATTTTATCTTTTTCTGATAAAATAATTCATTTATATTATTTTAATAATATATTGATGGTGGTATTTTTACAATGAATGTGGGATATATGAGTATATGAGGAGGAAGAGTATTTTTATGGCATTAAATGATTAACACATGTTTTGTGTGTTGGTGGACATAATTCTTGACCGAAAATTTATTATTGACTGTAAAATTTTCCGTTTGTGAATTTCGGTCAATTTCTGTTTGGAATTTGGAAAAACTTTCTTCTGCAAAGTTGTAGAGAATTGAATTTTCTATAAAAACTCGTGAGATTCGAATTTTCTGATAAAATGGCTATTTATTATGAATTATTGAAGTTCTGAAGTTCCGAAATAATTGATTTTTGGAAGTTTTATTTATTATTTTGAAGAAAAACGTTTTTTGGCATTTAAGTGGGCTAACATGTGATATAAATGGGTTGAGATCAGATGTCTAGAGGTGGGCTAAGGAAAATTTGATAAATATATTATTATTATATTAAATTTTCTGCTTTGGTGTTCTAAGCATTTTCCTATAAATAGGGTGCTTAGGTTAGAATTGAAAATCACACCAGAAACACAAGTTTCTCTCTATTTCTCTCTCTATATCAAGCGTATTCTTGTGAGTATTTGATACTTTGAGTGTTGCTATACGGTGCAAGTTTTCTTCAGCACTATATCTAGTATTCCAGTCAGAAGTACCGTCTTTCCGAGGTAAGAGATGTTATTTCTTCTTAAATGATATTATTTTCTTCAATATCATTATGCCGAAGTATTGATCTGAATTTTTATCAAATTTAGAACTTTTCATGTCGGGGTTACTATTCATGAGTTACTATTCACGAGTTACTATTCACCGAAAAATGAAATTTCCTTCTTTTCGTCCAAATATCTATTCTGGATACTAGCTTTGATTGTATCCATGTTTTGATCATTCTTAAATTTTACTTCACTATGATAAGGTATTTTTGGACATGGATAAATCGAAATACGAATCCTTAATATTTGTTATTTTGCTTCACTGGATTCGTTTTCTTTAAAATATTTTTCATCATCCTCAATCTTAAATGATGATATAACTGAATATCTTTGGCCTGTAGTGCAAAGATGAATAATTTCTGATGAATATCTTTGGCCTGTAGTGCAAAGATGAACAGGTGTTGAGGTGAACATGACCAACTGATGGATATCTTTGGCCTGTAGTGCAAAGATGACTATTTGATTCAAGATATTTATTGATTGATGTTACAGGGATAAAATGTTGATGATGAGCTTTTAAATTCATAGATAATCGTAGATTTCATTCTCTACGTAACTTCTCTATGAATTATTATTTTCCGCTGCGAATATTGAATTAAAACTTGTTGTCTATTGTATTCTATTAAATTTTTCCCTGTTGAAGACTAACGATAATTTGTTGTATATTATCTTAGTCATAATATTCTTTACTAGGCTAGTTGAGCTCACCCTTTTCCTTGTTGTTCCATTTTCTTCTCAGGAGGCGAGAATGTAGCAGGTACTAGTCGGGGTATGGAATGAAGGTTCTAGGAAGTTGTTTTAGTAGTCCTCACTATTTTTTTTTGTAAAATATTGTTCCAACAATTGTAATGAGGACTTATTTGAGTGTGGATATTGTATAGATGACAATATTTATATTTACACTCACAGTTTTTATGTTGTATTAATAAAGTTGTAGTTGTTTCTGTACCATGTTATTGTCGGCTCAGAATAGGTGTTGTATACCTGTTTTGGGGGCGTCACAAATACTTCGGCATAATGATATTGAAGAAAATAATATCATTTAAGAAGAAATAACATCCCTTACCTCGGAAATACGGTACTTCTGACTGGAATACTAGATATAGTGCTGAAGGAAACTTGCACCGTATAGCAACACTCAAGATATCAAAATACTCACAAGAATACACTCGATAATATAGAGAGAGAAATAGAGAGAAAACTTCAGTTTCTAGTGTGATTTTCAATTCTAACCTAAGCACCCTATTTATAAAAAAATACTTTGAACACCAAAGCAGAAAATTTAATAAAATAATATATTTATAACCAAATTTTCCTTAGCCCACCACATCAAAAACATATTTTTCACACAAATGCACCAAAAATGCAAAACATGTTTTAAACAATTTTTGTAACAAAAATCAATTCAGACTCAATAATTCGGAACTTCAATAATTCGTAATAAATAGCCCTTTTATCAGAAAATTCGAATCTCGCGAGTTTTTATAGGAAATTCAATTCTCTACAACTTTGCAGAATAAAGTTTTTCCAAATTCCAAACAGAAATTGACCGAAATTTATAAACGGACGATTTTACAGTCAATAATAAATTTTCGGTCAAGAATTGTGTCCACCAACACACAAAACATGTGTTAATCATTTAATGCCACAAAAATACTCTTCCTCCTCATATACTCATATATCCCACATTCATTGTAAAAATATCATCATCAATATATTATTAAAATAATATATTTAAATGAACTATTTTATCAGAAAAAGATAAAATATTAATTTTCAACAATTGTCACATTAAAAAATTTTCTCCATCTATATCCACATAAAATCAATATTTTCCTCATCATATAAATCAATAATTAATTATACACAAATAATATTATAGAACCACAGTACTGGCAACCAGGCCGTTCCCAGGAAAGAGGGGGCTTTCCAATAAGGATCTCTCCTTACTGGCGCGCAATTAGATGACCAAACATCTTCTTAGACAGAACTTTCTAGACATTGCCAATAATATTATCTAATAATATTATTCAGATAATATGAATTATTGCTCCGATAATAGAAAATACTGTGTAGTGACAATTATTAAAATAACAGTAATATAAAATATTAACGCAGCAATTATTGAATCAATAAAATACAATATTGAACAGTAATTACAGTAATAATTATTGAGTAGTGCCTTCTTACGTAAGAATCAATAATTGGTACAATATCGTGTGCTACTGTGCAACAAAGCGTATTATTGTGCTTTAACCACCGGGTATTCCAACAGTATTAACGGTAACAACTACGCCGTTATTTATAAACAACTTGTTTTTGTCGTTTTCTTCATCCAATCGCTTTCCGTTATGGGGTCCACAAAAGACTGCGTCGTCGTACGAATATTCTCCGACAGTAAGAATATTCCACGACCAAGCGAATATTCCCCGACAACAATGAATATTTTATAACCACTTGCTTATTTAAAATATTTGCGCATTTCACCCATAACTAACCACATTAATCAAATCAACCCTTACTATTTCAAAATAATAAATAGAGGAAATTAAATTTCATTTATTAATAATTTGGGGTCTTACAGTAATATTCATAAATCAACTATAATTGGTCAGAAAAAGAAACCAATTTTATCGTGAATAGTAACTCGTGAATATTAACTCGTGAATAGTAACTCGACATGAAAAAGGTAGAAATTCCACAATAAAATTCATACCAATATTTCGGTATAATGATATTGAAAGAATAATATTTCTTAAACTTATAAACAATTTATTTTAATTGTTTACACTTTACTAAATAATGCATTTAATCATCTTAAAATGTCAAACGCATAAGATTTCATTACCAATAATCAAAACCCTCATAAAAAATCTGCATATACCTCATATAGGATTCTCAAACCATAAGATCATATTTTCCAATTTTCTTACTTCACATAACATATTTAATTTATTTACTCATAACTAGTCCATTTTCATGAAAAATACCAAATCAGTTCCAATAATATTTATTTTCTGGGATTTAGCAGAATATAGTCTCATATTGAACATATATTTTTCTCAAAATTTTTAAAACTCATTTACTATTTTTCATACGGCCAAAACCGCCGAATATTTAGACATTTATCATAAATTGTACTTTTATCTAAAAATTTCCGAAATTCACAGAGTACACTGATATTATATAGATATACTTTCAATAAAAATTTTATCAATTTTGGAGTTGACCACAAGGAGTTATAAGCGGTTACTTTTAAAATAGTATTTTCTCATAAAATTCATAACTCTTAATCTATACATCCAAAAATCACCATTTTTGGACACAATCAATAAAACTCATCAAAATATCATTTCAAATTTTTCTAGAATTTTCTGAAGGTCAGAAGAATTACGAACTGAAAAACATAATAACCCTTAAAATCTCTTACTATCCCTTACTATCCCTTACCTCAAAAGAGCAGCACTTCTGACTGGATATCGGATATGACGCTGAACAAAACTTGCACTGATGAATAATAACTCACCAAGTATCTAAATACTCACAAAATACACTCAATAATCTAGAGAGAAAAAGAGAGAAAACTTATGAATTCTGGTGTGATTTTTAATTCTAACTTAGCCTTCTATTTATAGGAAAATGTTAGCACGCCGAAGCAGACTTGACCTGCTACCTGATGGCTTTACCTGCTACTATTGCCACCCACTATATTTAAAATAAAATTCAGCACATTTATTCACCAACAAGAGTGGGGCCCACCAATTCTAGAATTTTCCATCAAAATGATAAATTCCGAAAATTCAACAATTTCTGAACCAGTCGTCTCGTAAAATTCATAATAAATCATACGTTCATTTTTAACGGTTCAAAATTTGTGGATATATACTCAACTTATATATGTATAACATATCCAAAAATCACAACGATCTAACGGTCAGATTAAAAATTATAACTCACACAATAAAGCTGTAAGAACACTGATTTGATCTTTTAATACCTCCAATCCGACAAAATACTGATAAAATACATCAACATTAATTCCTTCATTTATAACCACATAAATAAATCCATCATTTATATCCACATCAAATAAATATTTCATTATCATATAGATCAATAATTAATTATTCACAAATAATATTACGGAATCACAATAATGACAACCAGGCAGTTCCCAGGAAAGAAGAGGCTTTCCGATAAGGATTTTTCCTTACTGGCGCGCAATTAGGTGACCAAACCTCTCCTTAACAGAACTTTCTAGACATTGTCAATAATGCTATCTAATAATATTATTCAAATAATATGAATTATTGATCTGATAATAGAGATATTGTGCAGTGACAATTATTGAAACAACAATAATATAAAATATCAACGCAGTAATTATTGATTCAATAAAATAAAATATTAAACAGAAATTACTGTAACAATTATTGAGTAGTGCCTTCTCACGTAAGAATCAATAATTGAAAAAAATAATGTGCAATACTGTGTGCTACTGTGCAACTACGCGTATTACTGTATTTTAACCACCAGGTATGCCAACAGTGTTAACGGTAACAACTACATCGTTATTTATAAAAACTCAAATTTGTCATTTTCTTCATCGGACAATTATTCTGTTATGGGGCCCACAAATGGCTGCGCCGTCGTACGAATATTCCTCGACAGAAAGAATATATTCCATGACTAAACAAATATTTCTCGACAACAATGAATATTTTATAACCACTTGCGTATTTTGAAAAAAATTTCATATATCACCCTTAAATTTAACTTTTATCAATTTAACCATTTACTGAATAGTAATTATAAGAAAAATTGAATACTTTTATTTCATAAAATTCGGGGTCTTACATCCTTGGCCCGTAGTGCATGGATAATTCGTGGATGTGATACTAACGAATATCCATGACCCGTAGTGCATGGGTAATTCGGTGATGTGGATTATTTATTGAGATGTGTTACAGAGATAAAATATTGATGATGAACTTTTAAATCATTGAAAATAGTAGACATCATGCTCTACTTGACTCTTCTTGTTCTACTGCAGTTAAACTTGTTGTCTATTGTATTCTATTAGTTTTTATACTGTTGAAGGCTAATGGTAATTTATTCTACATTATTTTAGTTGTGATATTCTTTACTAGGCTAGTTGAGCTCACCCTTTTCTTTCATTGTTCTCTTCAGGAAATGAGAATATAGCTGGGACTAGTCGGGGAATGGAGTGACGATCCAAGATGGTTGCTATAATAGTCCTCACTATTCTATAAAATAGTGTGATAATAATTGTAATGAGGACTTCATTTGAGTTTGGATATTGTCTACAAGACAATATTTGTATTAAAACTCACAGCTTATATTTTGTCGTATTTTACACGACACTTAATGATTGTATAAATAAAACTTGCATTTAAATTATGTACCACGTATTTGGCGACTCAGAATGGGTTGTGCATACCTATTTTGGAGGCGTCACATCCCCAATATAAGTAAATTTGCAAACCCTAATCCTAGCTCTAAATTTACTCATTGCAAATCTTTTAAAGCCACAAATAGGTCCCATCATGTCCAACTATGATTCCAAATTTGTATTTTCGTGGATTAAACTTTTTTTTTAAAAAAAATTACATACAAAAATATGTAATCCAATTTAACAGTCGTCCAATAAATTTGACATAATGGTCTAATTTATATTTTATTAATTAGCTCAATAGATTAATTGCATATTTTTAAAATTTAGTGATGTAATGGTGAAAAGGTTACAACTACAGTGGGATAAAACCCTTTTTTGTCCATTTTTAACATTATTTGTCTAAACAGGTATTTAAAAAGTTGTCAAACAATCTAATAATATTTAATTTATTATGTGATCAATGTATAATTAATTAGGGTAAAAGTTTAACAGTATTGTAAGACCCCAACTTTTATAAATAAAGACGAATTTTCTATAAATATCATTTTTGAATATTATGGAGTTAATTTGATATAATATTATAGTTGTGGGTAATATTTATAAATTTTGTAAAGTACGCAAGTTGTTATATAATATTCGATTGGTCGGGGAATATTCGTTTTAACAGGGAATATTCGTACAACGGCACAACCATTGGTGGACCCCACAACGGAATTATTGTTGGATTGAGAAAACGACAAAAATATTTTATTAAAAATAACGACGGAAGTTTTATCATTGTTACTGTTGAACTACTCAGTAGTAAAAGTACAGTAATATGTGTGGTTGCATAGTAGCACACGCTATTGATTATTAATGCTTATGTGAGAAGTCACTCAGTTTGATTCAATTATTGTCAGTTAATAATATGAA
This sequence comes from Panax notoginseng, assembly GCA_016801055.1. Lineage (NCBI taxonomy): Eukaryota > Viridiplantae > Streptophyta > Magnoliopsida > Apiales > Araliaceae > Panax > Panax notoginseng. Next base: position 224,019,346 of record CM029015.1, on the reverse strand, counting down.
TTATTTAGCGATAATGACGTTTTGTTTTATTCGTATTATTAACGTAATAAAACAGAAACATCTTTTTATATAAAACAGAATACTTTATTAAAGTTATTCTATAAATAGAATATATTATATTTTATTTAAAAGATTTTTCTTTAAATATGGACCGTCAGATTAAAGTAATCAATCTGGACCGTTCATGAATTAGTTACTATGCATTCTATTTTTCTATAAATAGCAGCTCATTTCTTCATTATTTCTTACGAATTCACTGAACTCTAGAGAGAGAAACTATAGAGAGAAACTATAGAGAGAGAGAAGAAGAGTATTCTGCTACTTAACTACTTCCTTATTTCAACTCTTCTTTAAAACGGTAAGGGGTATTATTTCTTTTGTATTCATGAAGAGAACTTCTGCTATTTCATTTCTTTATTATTCTGTTGGAATAACCTGTATACGCGGTCTACCCTATACTTGGTGACATTCTTCTATTATTCTGTTGGAACATCCTGTCTGTGTGTTTTACACCGGACCTGGTTTCGTTTTTATTATTATTCTGTTGGAACATCCTGTCTGTGTGTTTTACACCGGACCTGGTTATGTCTTGTTATTATTCTGTTGGAACATCCTGTCTGTGTGTTTTACACCGGACCTGGTTCCATTATTTATTATTCTGTCGGAATATCCTGTCTGTGCATTTACGCCGGACCTGGTTCCATTATTTATTATTCTGTTGGAATAACCTGTCTGTGCGGTCTATCGCATGCATGGTGATTTCTTTTGTTATTCCATTCTTTATTATACTCAGTTGGTTAAGTTTTGACTTCTATACTCCATAAAATTTATGGAATATCCTTGATAATTGCGTTTCATTTAGTATTTTTTCATGAAAATATTCTTCTAAGCATTCTTGAATTTTACTCCACAAAGCAGTATCATGTTGACAATTTGGACGTTGTTAATTCTTGGATAAATTAATTCTTGAACTTGTTTTATTGAATTCTTATATCATTGTCATCATCCTCATGTCTATAAAATGTTAAAAGTCATCTGTGGCCTGTAGTGCATAGATGGACTTGGTATGATTATGATCAGGGATTATTCGGTATAATCATGACCATAATGTTACAAATGATGTGGTAAAAGTCCTCATTGGCCCGTAGTGCGTTGATGGACAGTTGTTGACATGATCATGACCATTAATGAATACACGAATATCCTTGGCCGTAGTGCAGGGGTGATTCGATGATGCAGATTATTTTATTAAGCTGAGTCCCAGCGATAACAGTGTTGAAAAACCTTTTAAATCATAAAAGATAGTAGAGTTTATTTTCTACTTGACTCTTTTAATGGATTGCTTGTTCCGCTGCAGTTAAACTTGATGTCTATTATATTTTATCAGTTTAACATTGTTGAAGGCTAATGATAATTAATTCTGCATTATCTTAGTCATAATATTTCTTACTGGGCTAGTTGAGCTCACCCTTTCTTTCACTGTTATCTTCAGGAAATGAGAACGTAGCTGGGGCAAGTCGGGGAACGGAGTGATGGTCCGAACGATAGTATTAGTTAGTAGTCCTCACTATTCTATGTAATAGTGTGTTAATAAATGTAATGAGGACTCCTTTTGAGTATGGATACTCTCTAGTAGACAATATTTGTATTCAAACTCACAGTTTATGTTTTGTCATATTGAACACGACAGTTGTATTATTAAGTTGTATTTGAATTATGTACCATGTATCTGACGACCCAAGATGGGTGATGTATACCTAATTTTGGGGGCGTCACAAGTATCAACATTATATATATAGGGGACCGATCCATAGCTAACGTTGTCAACTTAAAGCTATCCCTATAACACATTTCCCTCCATCCATAGATCGAATAGTTAAATAGAAGTCTCATCTGCAATTTAATTTTCAGTATTCTGCAGTTTAATTATGCGGACGGGGTAGAAGACCAAAATGCCCCTCCTTGTAAAAGTCTTTCGTCCGCAGTATTAAACTGCGAATGCTAGGTATGATCAGCTAATTGGGAAACGACGCAATTTTTAAATAAGTGTCGTCCGTAGTATTAAACTACGAATGCCAAATAATAATCGTGAGTATTAAACATGGGCAACTGTAACTGAGTGTAGGATCTTAAAATAAGGAGGGAGTGAATGTAGGAGGAAGGAAGATGTGGTCATGTTTTGTTTATTTTTTCCTTATTCAACCCAATCTTTTTGTTCTCCCTTCTCCCTTCTCCCTTCTCCCTTCTCCCTTCTTACATCAATGGAGTTACGAGTAATGAAAAAAAATTTAAAAATCAAATTTCAACCATATTCAACTAATTAAAATTAAAAATTGAAAAAATTGAATTAGAGAGAAAAAATAAGAATTAGAAAAATCAGGTGGGCGCTCTACGATCTTACTCTAAGATTTTACTTCTACTCCCCGTTAAAATTGGCCATACCTAGCGCTACAATACAAACTGCGAGTGAAAAACTTTTAGAATGAAAGGTATTTGTGAATGAGAGCTCTATTAAATCGTTCGATATGAACTCTCGCTAAGGACAACCAAATAAATAGAAAACTATGTCTTCTTTTTTGCTTTTTTTTTTTCTTTTTCTAACATGTCCTATATAAGTTGTCTATTTACCTAACATGTTTCATAATTTTCATATTTAAAATTTTACAACTCACGCATATGGTTATACGAGCACTTGACCTTCTTTGGGAAGCGAGGAAACGGCGCCGTGTCAAGCACCTAAGGAAATCAGCACTACTTTTGACATTCGGACCAAAACCATAAACCCTAAACAACAAATAAAGTGATACAGAAGGAAGAGCCATCAAACTCAAAGCTTCATTTTTCTGCATCAATGGCGGAAGATAGGTCAATAGCCAAAACCTTTCCAGTTAAACCAAAGCTAAAACCCACTTTGAATAAAACCACACCAACTCCAGAATCCAAATACTGGAAATCTTTCAAATCCCCCAAAGAAACCCCAATTCAAACCCTAATTTCATCTATCACTTCTCTCTCCTTCTCGTCAACTTCTCCTCACCACTTCGCCGCCACTCACTCCGCAACCATCTCCATTTTCTCGTCCGAAAGCCTAACACCCAAAGCCACCATCTCCGCCTTCAAAGATACAGCCACATCCGCCTCTTTCCGCTCGGACGGACGCCTACTCGCCGCCGGATCCCACTCCGGTCTGGTTCAAGTCTTCGACGCCAAGTCCCGGTTACCCCTCAGGAAACTCCGTGGTCACTCCCGACCCGTTCATGTAGTTAAATACCCTCGCCTCGATAAGCTTCACCTCCTCTCCGGCGCCGACGATGCCGTTGTCAAGTACTGGGACGTGGCTTCGGAGACTCCGATTCATAATCTCGTCGGGCATAAAGATTACGTTCGTAGCAGCGATTTTTCACCTGCTAGTGATGATATGTTTGTTACGGGTTCATATGATCATACAGTTAGGGTTTGGGACGTTAGGGTTTCAAAAGGAAGTTCTGTAATTGACTTTAATCATGGTAAACCGGTTGAGGATGTAATTTACTTGCCATCTGGGGGGTTAATTGCCACTGCGGGGGGCAATTGTGTGAAAATTTGGGATGTGATTGGAGGTGGGAAGTTATTGCATTCAATGGAGAGTCATAACAAGACCGTGACTTCAATTTGTGTTGGGAAAATTGGGAGAGAGAGTGGAGAAGAAGCTCAGCAGTATAGGATTTTGAGTGTGGGTTTAGATGGCTATATGAAAGTTTATGATTATGCCAAGTTTAAGGTTACTCATTCAATGAGATTCCCTGCTGCCCTATTATCGGTAGCATTTTCTCCAGACTGTTCTACGAGGGTGATTGGTGCTTCAAACGGAGTTTTGTATGCAGGAAAGAGGAAAATGAAAGAAGATACGGGGGCTGTAATGGGGGATATTGTGGATGTGGAGGTGCATAGGAAGAGGGAGTTGAGGCCTTCACATTTTAGGTACTTCCATCGAGGGCAAAATGAGAAGCCTTCAGACGGGGATTTTTTGATTATGAGGCCAAAGAAGGTGAAACTGGCAGAGCACGACAAGTTGTTGAAGAAGTTTAGGCATAAGGAAGCTTTGATATCTGCGTTGAAGGGGAAGAATCCTGAAAATGTGGTGGCTGTTATGGAGGAATTGGTAGCAAGAAGGAAACTGTTGACGTGTGTTACAAATTTGGAGACAGAGGAGGAGCTTGGTCTGTTGTTGGGATTTCTGCAGAGGCACACAACAATGCCTAGATATGCAGGCTTGTTGATGGGTCTAGCTAAGAAAGTTATTGAGATGCGAGCTGAAGACGTAAGAGCTTCAGATGAACTGAAGGGTCATATTAGAAACCTAAAGCGGTCGGTTGAGGAGGAGATAAGAATACAACAGGCAATGCAAGAGATTCAGGGTATAATTTCTCCTTTATTGAGGATTGCTGGAAGATGATAAACCTTAGCAGTAGTTTGATCAACTGTTGGGTACTTCTTAGGAGTATCTTTTAGTCTTCTTGGATTTCTTTTCAAGATGAGCAGTTTAGCAATTTTATTCATTAGATTTAGAACTATCCTTATCGTATTGTTATGTTTTGATGCTTCAATGAAATTGTAGGGGGGAAAAAGTGCCTTTCGGCCAAGAGTTACCAGGTTAATCTATATGCTTAATTTTTATGGATTTCTTTGGTTGCGTTGTACTTTGCTCTTGATGTATGAAAATGTCATGAAGGACGATTTTTATTTCTTACATACATAAATGCACACAAACTATGATTATAATTGAATCTCTTCTCGTTAATGCAACATTGCTCTGGAGATACGAAAGGAAAGCTTGATTATTGTGCATACAAAGACTAGTTCTTAGCGATGATTGGGAAGAAGACAACATTCTAGGTGAAGTTGAGTTAACAACTTAACATACAATCTACTGGACTGTGGTAGCTTAAAAGTGGGATTGGGAAGCAAACACTGCATACCTATCTCAATTTAAAAAAGGTGACCCATGTATACACACAGTATATGAAGAATTGAAAACCTTCCTTAGTGTGAACCATGTCGGATCACGTGATGCTTAGTTACACACTTTTACATTATCCTTGGATTGGCTTCTGTTGTTCTAGTGAGTAATGTAGTCTATGGGTTTTGGCAAGATTATGCTATATTGCTCTCTTGGCAGGCTTCTATTCATGCTAATTATATTCGACTCATATGGTCCTTGGCAGTTATATATTCCTTAAATTTGTTGCTCGCAGCAAAACTGCTAGAAATAAACGAGACTTATTTTGAATAAAATTGCGGTGTTCTTCTTGCCTCTATTGAAGTGCTTTTTTATAACTCAACTTTTTCTAAGCAGCAATCGTTTTCCTTGTATACTTGGGTTGATTTCTGAAACTTGACATATCTCCAGTAGTGCAGAACATTACGAGTATAATTACAAAGAAGAATTCTTGCACTAGTTTGCATTTGTTATATCGTGATTCTCTGTTAGTCCCCACCAAGAATTTTCAAATTACTTTTGTAGATGTGAATTCTAAGTTGGTACTAGATCAGAAGCAGGCACTTCCTTGATGTGTAAGGGTTACAGAAAGAATATGGATATGTTGGTGGTAAAAATAACCACTTGAATAACTGTATCCAAGCAGTCAAAATGGCTCGAGTTTATGTCTGAATTAAAACCTTTTTGCATGTTTCGGAACTGTGTGCATGTGTCCAGGCGGTGTGCATATGCCGTGTTCAGAAGGATGTATGGCATTAGGTATAGTTTTTGGTAAAATAGCAACTATCAGCAACTGAACCCAAGCAGTCAAAATGGCTTCAATGTGTGCATGTGTTTGAGCAGTCCATGCATGCTGTACTTGGTAGCCATTTGGTCTAATATTAGTTCATGCAAGTCCTTGAATTCTAAATCTGATGGTATTTTACTATGGATAGCAAATACTGTTTTTGTACATAAGAAGATACTGAGGTAGATAAGTATAAATGATAAATTTTTTTGAAGTACTAATCTCGTGTATTGATTTCACAATTATAATTCAACATAAATTTATTTCATTATACTGCAGCCATACCACTCGAGTGGTCCAGTGCCACCATATGAATTATGCAGTAACGAGATACGCACCGCTGGACCTTCCTAGGTCTTGCAATTTCTATTCATATGCTTGTCTTCCCTAATTCACAGGCTTTTTTAACAGGAGATCGCTATACGAACAGAGGCAATATTGCACATGTCAATTGAATTCAAGTTAAACCCATTACTACTAATCTCTCCTGCCATAATAAATTTAACCTGTTACCTATTAAAACATTAATCTCTTATGTCACAACACAAACTAAACTGCACATATGGACCAATTTCTAATAGAAGAACATATGAGCTCTCTTAGAAAGGACTGTTAACATGGACTAAACTTGATTTCGAGCCAGGAACAATGAGATAATGCAAACTTAATAATGGTATCGGACTACATTCCAAGGAATCCAAAGGGTAACTATTATATTATAGCAGTAATTACATGACCAATTCAACATGGCGCTACAATAATACCCAACATTCCAGCAATTTCCATCCTTAAAAGACTAGTAGTTCCATCGTTGAGACTATCACACGGAGCAGAATTTCATCAACTCGCCCAAGATTATTTCCAGGAAGCAGCACCAAGGTGGATTGTGTCGATGGAATTTTAAATAACCTGGAGAATGGCCATCTCTAGCTCGAAACCCCTACCAAAAAACAATAATATAAGATTTGCTAATCCACATAGACGATCACAGAGTACCAGGATTCTCGGTCCAAATCAAATGGCAAAACAATTAAAAAAATGCTGCCAGGAAAGAAGATAGGTTAAAAGTACTTTTACATTGACGATTTGGGAAACTTCAGGCCTCCCCATTTAACATATACAGAAGTGGAAGTTCAGTGTGGAAGTTATAACAGAGAGCGGCTACACTTGAATAGTCAGCAAATTTACTATTTGAAGATGGGTGGGAAATAATTATGCTGGAGAAGTGAAAAACCTCTAAAGCTATGCTATCAAAATTAGGTCAATAAAGCGTTGATGAACAACTGCAATCGGGTATAAACGTACTGAAGTCTGATATGGAGTAAATTAACATCTACAAGTCATGATAGATACTTTGGAATATCAGTATTATTAAAATAGTACTACAAATTATTAAGCAGATTACTAGAAAGTCGGTCGCATTACTCTTCATACAATAGTGCTATATTAGTAGGGTAGCCTGAGCATCAAAACTCTGCTGTGAGCCTGTGACATGCATTAAATGTGAGTCATCCTAATTGCACAGACATGAATGTAAGTGAAAGAAAAACAAGAATCAGTGACAAGTCATGGACTGAGCTAGAATGACTGCACGACTCTTCATTTAAACAAAGAATCATTTAACCTGTAATACAGCACATAGTAGTGTCACTACCTGATGTTCCAGTTGCAGCCAAGTTCTCTGTAGCTTGCCCAAAATGTCCCATTCTTGTCTGTCCTTTGTTTTCCTCTCTTGAAACTCTCAGTGATTTGAGCTTCGATGACGCTCTAATTGAATGTATTAAAGGAGCCTCCTCTTCCTCCTCTACTTGCTGATCTTGAGCATCATGGTCAGAGGTGCTGATAGAATCCTCTTCTTCACTTGAACTGTGCTCATCGAAAAGTTTCTTTCCATGTATATTTCCCTTCTTGCGAGGACGACCACGGCGTTTCACAGAAGTCGCTGGTTTTTCATCTGCAAGCCCAAGCCTCATCAATCCTCATGTAATATATAACAGGGTACATCAAGTAGTTCCAAATGCAGACCATCAATTGCACGAAAAAGTAAAGCAAGTAATCAACTAATAAGCAAGGACAACAAAATTTAACAAACAGAAGATCGAACAAAATGCTCTTATCAATTTAAAGTTGAACATCAAAAACAGGTTAAAATTAATTTAAAAAGGGAATACAAGAAAAGAGAATAGAAAAGGAGAAGTGGTATTGGGCCACGACCACAGGATTGACCCAAGAAGTTATCCATTGACATTATATACAACTTATGGTTGGAAACAGTCTCATATAGCCAATAAAAATATTCAAAAAGAGAAATCAATGTTTTATTTTTTTAACAAGTGAAATCAATGCTTTATTATTCGTCTACAAATTGTTTAAGCAATTCCATGATGGCTACAACAGAATAACTCTTTCTGTCTCTCCCCCACATTTAACACCATAAAGAAAACAAGGAAGATAGACATAACAGATAGCATCTCAATCTAGCACAAAGTTGGGTTCAGAGTTACATTGACCCAAAAATAAATGTTCTCATTTTGGATAAATTTTCTAGAATTATCTCTCTAATCGTTACAAAATGCAGGAAAGTTGGTAAAAAAGAACTAAAGAAAAAATGGTGATCTCCTACCAATATAAAGCTGCTCATTATTTACTTTAACAAGAAAAATATGTTGCCTCTGATACAAAAGAGGGAAAAGTATTTCCTTTCCTATGGAATCAGAAGAATATGAAGAGGAATATAGGATTCCCCTACGTAGTAGAAAAACCATGATTGGGAAAAAACAGAGAAGACCATGAATTCAATATTTGCTCCCAACTCATGGCTTTTATGATCTCTAATCATCCTTTCGTCAATTTTTTTACCGTGGATTAGTGAGTATTTAAGATAAGCAATGGTATCAGCAGAAAAGGATTATTCCACGAAATACCAACTTTAGCCCCAAAAAGAAATGAAAATATTGGTATTGCAGTATGACAGTACCTTGTACACCTTCATTTTTGACATACTTCTCATTCAGGCCGCCTACAAATCTGTAGTAGGGGCGCCAGCCACTGGGATCTTCATCTGTGTCCACATTTTCGGTTTGTTTTTGGACATCCTTCAGACTACTTGCAAAAACAATTTAATATCATTAACCCTCGCCTTTTTGGAAGAGCAATTATAGAACTTCTATTATAACATAGTTAAAAGGGAACATCTTACATGTCCAGTATATCAAGTGTAGGAAGTTTGGATACAAAGTGAAGAACAACACCATCCAAGAATGACAACTGTTTTGGAGAATCCAAAAAGGCAAACTCAATACCATCCTTCACAATTTTCAAAATGTCTGCTCTATGTTTACTTCGAGCAGCACCAACAAAAGTTCCAGAAAGTCGAGCAGCCAGATCTTTGCACTCCTGAAATGATTTGACTGACAAGTCTTCTTCATAATTACTATTGGAGAGTACCACCAAATGTCGCCGATAGGCCTAGTCAAACCAAGGCAGGATGAAATATACCATCAATATTAGCATGTAACTCAACTCACTGACGTCTTTCACCCCCCACTAATTGGGGTAGGCAGATTTGACAACAAAAAAATAGAAAGACAAGGAAACAAATAAATAAGAAACAAATACAATTAATAAAATACATAGAAAGATAGAATGCTAGAAAATTAATAAAAAACTACGAACACACAAATATGAACATAAATGCATACATATTAAAAAGTGAAAATGAAAACAAAAGGAAAAAAGGAGGGACACTATCTAACTCATGCCAATAAATACATAAATCTATTACCATCTACACAGGAGAAAGACATTGCTGAAACTAAAAAATGTAAAGGACTTCTAATTTTATTTTATTTTCCCCAGTTTTACTCGTTCACCATCTACGGGTACATATTGGAGCACATAAAAGTCGTCATTGCTTACAATTTGATGCATTATAGGAAACTAAATTAAAATGAACTTTATTTTCCTCCACAAAGTTTACTCACCCTTTTCAATGCTTCTAGAAATATATAAGAGACATCATCATCCTTTTTCTTTAGAACAACTATCAGATGCCTAACAATCTCGGCCACACTTGTTCCATGCATCACAAAGTGAGAAATAATTTCTGGACCAAGATACTCCTGCACTCAAAATTGACATCAACCAAAAAAAATGTTTATATGCATGTTACACATTAAAGCATAACAGAATGGCAACCATGTTTCTATGTTCGACCAAAAAAAATTTAAATGGAAACAACTCAAGAACTCCTGTCACACTCCTGTACCCCAAACAATATATTCTCAAGTCATGAGTTCAATTATACCCTATGAAGGATTCTCAATGGGTTGTTGTCCACCTGATACTTTTTAAGAGTCAAAAAATCCATGTACAGAAAATAAGAAACATAATGATAACCTTAGGAACTGCATCAATAGCAACCAACTTAGCAACAGCAATCATGATTGCATCCCGATTTGTCTCCTCAACATACTCTTTGTTAGCATCTTCGTCTTCAGTCTCATCTATTGATGCACAAAAAGATTACCACCAAATTCCAAGCCGGGTATGAAAATGAGTCCAAAATAATAAACACAAGGGATTAAATCTTTTGATAGCAATTATCTGCCAGGTTGATAAAACACTTCATACAGCACAACATATTATTCCCTTAAGATGATTTATGCAGTTTACAAACACCGGCAGCTGATGATCTCATGATAGCAACTTCTACACAAATTTAGTACAATGCAAAATTGAGAAACTTAGGTGACCTGAAATATTAAGATGTTTCTCACATAGTCCCCAGAATCTTTGAATAACAGAAACATCAGGACAATATCCTAGACTCTCCAACTTTGTTGAATTAAAGTTTGTCTTCCTGAACAAACACCATGATTCTGCAAGTATAGTACATACCTTGGGAAAAAGAAATTTTTTATTAGACCAAAATCATTAGTCATGAAAAAGTTAGTTCAACAAAAAGCTTCAAAACACATAGACATGACTGAAATTCATAAAAAGCATCAAAAAAAATGCTTACTCGACATGCTAGAAGATTTCCACAATTACCCTCTTCATGAACGCCGGATGAGGGTTGCAGAAAGTGCTCGAGTTGCACAAACAAGGTTTTTCGTTTATCTAAAAGGGAAGAGATATACGCCTCAGGGACGGTCTCGTTGTTTATAATTGAGTGCAGACACCACGCAACATGCAAATACATATTGAGAAGCAAAAAACTGACAACCTGAAAGAGCACAAGCAGTTAAATAAGCAAACACATAAAGGAAAAAAAATTAAATAAGAAAGCACACAAAAGCAAAAAAACAAAGGAGAAAGGAATAACGAAAATCTTCTGTTTACAAACCTCATCATCCATGTTTCTGAAATTTTGAAGAATATTTACAATGTCTTCATATACACTTTCAATTGGTACAGACTTCGACAACTGAAGCTCGTACAATCTTTTCAAATTTACAAGAAGCGAGTACTCATCATCACCGTCCTACAAAGTAAGACATGTCAGCTATATTCATTTGGCCAAAAATGGGGGGCGGAGTGGGGTTGGGGTAATCAGCCATATAGAACTATACCGAAACTTCTTTTATTGCAGATTTAAGCTTAGCAATCAGCTCATCCTCAAGTTCCTTCAATTTATTTTGGGCAAAATCTTTTAGCTCTCCCCGACTTTGAGCAGAACAGAAGTTGATAGCCTTCACACAAGATCTGAGAGCATCCTTCTCACCATGTTTAAAAAATGCCTCTTTCATGAGCTGCAGAACAGTTTTGAAGTTCTGGAAATAGCAGGAAAAATCACTCCTTCAGTGACTGGTTCATAACCTTATTTAATAACCTTGTCGTTGAGAAATTCTGTAACCTACCTGATCCTGTCTCTTCAAAGAATAAAGCTCGATATTCATATGAACTATGATCTCAACTAGTGAAGGTATTTTTGCATTGTCAACCATGTATTTACGCAAGAGCAGCGGGTAGTTCTTCATCATGGAGACTGTTATATCTCTCCTATTGTTTTCAATCATTTCCTGGCAACAAAGCATATGAATAACTTTAAAACTTGCTTCAGGCATAATTCGATAAATAATATATAACATCAAATCTAAATAAAGATGATAGACATAGTTATGTATCTTGGTTTCATTTCGGGAAGAATTTAACCCGACACTCTTGACAGGCTAGATGCATTTTAATTTAGGTATAATGACCACGAGTTCTAAAGTAATAGTTTGGTCACTCGAGCTATCAGACCCCATTAAAGAACAATTATCTATATAAAATGGATTTTGTAATCAGGACTTATCCCAATGACTAGTAGACTTCTACAAAAGTCTTTTTTTGATAAGTTGTTGTCTTTCTACATTAATCTTGATCGCTGTCAAATCCTAATATAAATAGTTGGGAACCAAAGTTGCTAGGATATATAGTTGTTAGTCCACATGCAACCAAAGGTCACACATGAAGTGTTAAAACATAATATAAATTGCTATCCCATTCTCTAACTGCTTAAGCCTATTAAAGAAACTTGATAGTGTTTTTTCTTTTTTTTCTTTTTTGGGGAGGGGGCTATTTTTTTATTTATTTTTTGATGTGTTAGCAATTGATAACTTGATGGTTCCCATTTTACATATCCCAAAAAATGTCATCCTGTAAAGGTTCTTAACACTTTCTCAAAACCAGAGGTAAATGACTGACAGGAAAGATATTAAGAGTTGAGAGCCAAGTAACTCCTCAAAGCCATTGTCAGCTTTTCTTCTTTAACCCACCAAACCAACCAAAATAAAAAGAACTAGGTTTTTGACAGAAACCTAGATGTTCTGTTCTCCGAGGGAGATTCTTGTGGAATCATGTAAAGTCCCCTCTGTCCCTTCCACTCCAAGGGAACAGGGTAATAAATACCTACCCACTCCTACAGCTTAAATAATATTATAGTTTCATTAACAATAATATGCTAAAGGTGGTAGACAACAAACTGAATGGGCTAGTACACAAATTACTGCCCATGACATTAATCAGAAGAAGTGAATCTTCTAATGAAACGCTTTCAGATTCTGTTCTTATTGCACAAGTGATCAATGTTCTAAAAGGCGCTAGGCGAGAGGCGGGAGACGGGCGGCAAGGGGGAGCCTGACGCCTAGGCGGGATTTTTTATTTTAAACCAATTTTAATATTTTATCTTACATTTATCCAAATAACAATAATATAACGCAAAACAATCTATAATATTATAGATAACAAAGGGCTTTTACTTAAAGTTCAAACACATCTATATTGCTAGTGTCAAAGTTCAAACACAAACATGCAATTGTTTAAGTTCAAACATATTTTTAACATATTAGTTTTATTCATAAACAAGATTGTTATTAAATAATAAAATTTAAAATTTCAAGAATTTAATGCAATATTAAACTTAAAAAACTAAACATAAATTTAAAAATTATATTGAATTAAACTAAATATTATAAATATATCATCATTTATATAATTTGAAGTTGGTACAGGTTTAAAAATTACAACTATAATAAAATTATCCATTTTGACTTTATATTGTTAATACGCTACAACCTGTATTATGACTATGATAAATCATTAGAAAAATAAATTAAGAACTGATTTAGGTAGTTACTAAAATTAAAAAAAAATTCCGCCTAGACCCTGCCTAATTTCCTATAGAATAATTTTTTTGCCGCCTTGGTCCTAAGTGAGGCGCCAGGGAGGCCTGGTGCCTAGGCGAGGCACCAAGGGGGGCTTAGCGCGTAGGCGGGGAGCCAAAGGGGGCCTAAGCAGACCTAGGCGGGAATTTTTAGAACACTACAAGTGATCACTGAAACTTCCTTCACCATGTTAGTATCTAGACGAGGCAATCTGAATTCTTTAATAATCGCCAAATATATATCATATTTGAAAATGGTTTGCTTAGTAAGCTGTGTTTCCAAGCGAGTTAAATACACTTTTCTCCACTCTACTCGATCTCGGTTTACAAATGCATCACTGAACTGAAATTTTTTACAATCGAGTCAGTGAACTACAAATATTTATCAAATCGTTACAAAATCTGTTAAATCCGTCGACTTTTAACAGAAACTTGGCATGTGCCTTGCACATGTGAGAGAGAAATTAAATTTTTACACACTTGTCTATATAGTCTGCCAAGGTGGAAAACTTACAATATTTTGATACTAAAATTAACTAAATTTAAGTTAAACCAAAATAAAAATTTCAAAGTACAGTCCGTAAAATATATAAGTTAAATAAATAACTTAAACATATTAAAATAAATTACTTAAACAAACTTATTTATACAAAAAAACAAATTAAACAAATTAGCATCATCTTAAATTTTTAATCTCTTATCACTGTACATCATCATCTTCACCATTAGAGATGGCGGATGAGAGCATAGATCAACAAGGGAGAGAAAATTTTAAGTGAAACCTATTTCCTCTCTCTCTCATCCTCTTCTCTTAAATCATACTTTTCATAATTAATTGGGTATGGCTGATTGGGTATTCTCTCTCATCCTCTCTTTCTCTCTCATCCTTATTTCTTTGATTTTGATGAGTTTCAAATTTTTGATCTCAAATTATTTTGGATTTGGATTTGGATTTGGATTTGTGGTGAAGAAGATGATGAATTAGATTTGAATTTGTTTAATTTATTTAATTTGTTTAAATTGTTTGATTTGTGTAAAAAAAAATTTGAAACAAACTAAAAATTGAAAGATTTCTAAATTATATTGCCGCGTCAATTATATTGTCAAGTATTATGTAATATTATGCCACGTATTAGCATGTCAATTTTCTGTTAAATGGTTAATGGAGACGGACGATTTTATCACTTTTTGTAAATAACGTATAGTTTAATAAGTTGATCGTAAAAAAATTCAGTCAAGTGATGCATTTGTAAACCGAGGTCGAGTAGAGTGGAAAAAAGTGTATTTAACCCGTTTCCAAGCTTCTCCACACATAGTTTTTAAATAAATACTAAATAATGTCAACTATTATACCTTTAAAACTTTGGAAAAAATGGAAATAAAATTACATATTCATTCAATATATTGAATCCGAAAAATATAACTCCGTAAACCATGTAACCACTTTTTCATCTGTAATTAATCTTCTTTTATCCAAAAAAATGTTATTTATCAAACCATGAGGAAAGTGCAAAAGTAGCACCTCGTACAGGCCAAATTATGTTGTTCGGGAATTAATAAATGTGGAAGACTGGAAGTTATCTTTGAAAAATAGATGATTGATGACCATAATATCGTTGTAAATTTACAAGTTGTTCAGAAGCAAAGGGAATCAGGGATAAAACAAAATACAACTCTTCGTGCGGCTGATGAGTATTAGGATGACATTTGGGGCACTTATTTACATAGTCTATTGCTTCTTTGAAAATTGTTGGCCCATAGTAACTCTATCGAAGCACTTTGTACGCCAACGCCTTTGCTCCCATATGATCGCCACAAATTCCTTCATAAACCTCCCGAAAAACATACTCAACTTCGGATGACACAAGACATCAATCAGATAATCTAAGTAAGGAGTCAACCAACCAACAGTTCGACCGTTCCACACACATAACAAAGATTTATCTGGTTGGAATTATTCATTTGTTTATATAAATCAATTGTACTTGTCAAAAAAAAGTCTATATAAATCATTTGTGAAAGCCTTTCAACATTATGGATATGCTCTCTTTTTTTGTTGCAACAAAAAATTGTTGAGCATAACATGATTAAAATATTTGTATACCCTTTCCAGAACCTTAGCGCTCTTGCCTACCCCTCAACTTTGTTCAGCATATATTAATCATGACTCTGAATTCTTTAATGCAATTTACTTCTAGGTGATAGGTCAAACAATACTACTAATATCGTTCTTCTCTTCTCTTTTTTTATCCTTCAAATTGTCTTCAACCTCTTTTAACAAAAGCAGAAAAAACCTGCTAAGTAGACTAGGTCAACCATGATTTTAACTTCTTCAGAGCAACCCAAACTGAAAAGTGAAAACCGACTCCGCGTCAACCGTACTTTCCTTTGGCAGATCCAAGTTTTTGACTAGATTGTTTTCATCTTGGTACAAGAAATTGAGAATCAACCCAAGTCATTTTGGTACTTGGTTGGAACATGGAACCAATCTAAAAACCAGTGTAAGGCACCAGTAGTTACCTTAGACACTTAAATTGACCAGGATAAACGAAATGCAAGTCCAGCGAAAGGAATCTAACATAAAAATATCCCTTCAGTATCATTTTATCCCAGGAGTGAAATTAAAGCACCTAAAGAATGCAGAAAAAGGTGCAACAAACATACAACTAATATATATTGTATTTCAAGAGTAATCTTAGATGAAGTGTTGAAAGTGTAATAAGTAACAAGTAACTTACTCTTTGGGCTTTATTGTAGTACTGTTTTCGGCTATCCGTAGCAGGAACTATCCTTTCTCCCACTGACTTTTTGACTGATGCACAAAGGAGTCGAGTCAAATTTGTTGTATCCTCATCAGTAAGCTCAATTGATGGGTTCTCATCCAGAAGCATAGAGATGATACGTTTCCAATCCTGCAAGGAAGCTTTTAGTTTCACTTTCAAATGATAAGTAAGACATACTCACCCATCCAATCTAACACTTGAACTTACAGCTACCCCATTAAAGATCGTAGGAAATTCACTAACGCTAATAGTTGATTTTAATCATTAGCCAAATTATGATGATGAAAGTGGAACATACTCGGTAAGCAAAAATATCCCCATTGTAAAGAACTTAACATTAAGTTTGATAGGGATGCAACAATTACAAAATTAATATAGTTGAGGAAGTGCCACCTCCTGTCTAACAACAAAATCAATTTGAAAAATGAACGACAGGTTGGACAGTATGACAATTGGTCAAATAGAAAGGTCCAAGGTAGAATTAGGTATTAGAGTGAAGCTCCATTTCTTGCACTCACTGTGTCTATCTAGTTCCTTTGCAAAGATCCATTTATACTTATAACTCGAACCAACTTTTTTATAACTAAAAAGTAAAAAATATGAATTTTGAAAACACATTAACAACTTTCGAGTGAAAATATTTGTTTTTGGGATAAAAACTAAGGTCATAAGCGTAAGAAAGCGGATATAGTTTGAAACTTTGAGTGCTTGTACAAATACCATGTGTAGATCTATAATCAGTCTACACAGTCCCAACACCCTTCATTAACGAGAACCAACACTAGGCAATGACTTTATCAGCAGAATGAAAAAATAATGTCATTTGTGATGGAAACAGATATAGCAAAATATGAAATAACTCGCCTAATAATGATAATTTTTACTTGAAAAATATACTTTAGTTATGACTGGCACTAGAATGTCATAGAATACATTAAATCAAGTTTAGTCGGTTGAGATTGTACAACAAAATCCAATTGGGTAGATATATAAATAACAAATTCAACATCACATCTCCACATTCACTTTTTAAATTGATTTGAGATCGGGTTCCATAACATTCAGCCAGCCAACATGAGTAGCAGCCCAGATATTCAAGGAGTTAAACCAACATACCTTCATGGCAGTCATGTACTCCCAAACATCATCAATGACATATATACTAAGTATTTGATCCGCTGAAAACTCTCTCAGTATTTGCAACATTCTTCCCAGATAAACTTCTGAAGAATCATTTTCATCACCTGAAAAGTGCAATTTCCATGAACTGAAGTGCTTAACTTGACAAAATCAAACATTGCACATAGTACGAGAGAAGCCTGGAAAAAACCTGATGACCGAGAACTATTAAATTTTTGTGCAATCAAGTGATCGTACACTAGTGCCCCGATGGCACGCCTAATATCTGGTGGATCATCAATCAGCAAATCATACAAGGAACCTAATTCCTCATCAGGAACCAGTTGATGTCTGCAATGTGCCACACATCATAAGGGATTATTAAGGCACTATTCGTATTAAAATAAAAAACTTCGAAAGTACTTAATAACCAGTAGATACCTTTATAATTTTTGCTTTTAATGTACAACAAGTAGATACCTTAGTAGTTGTTTAACAAGTCCTATGGCACATACTGCCACAGAAATATCAATGTCATCAGCAAGCTCAAGCATCCGTTTATAAAATCTTTCCGTAAACAGACCAAGGGATGGCACATTGTCATCCACCTCATAAAGATTTTGCAATGCAAGGACAGAAGCCTTTCTTACACCAGCACTCTTCAGGTGTAATAGAAGCAAAATGAACCAATCAGGTTTCTAAAATGGAAAATTACTGATAAAAAGAAAACAAAATTAACAAAATAAAACAGTACAAAAATTTAACTTACTTTGTCATTCAGTGTCCATCCAAGGTACTTTAAGTACAAATCTTGCAAGAACAGTGACTGATAAGACTGAATCCACACACCAAGTGACTGAATGCATGACATTCGGATTTCAGGATCAATATCTCTGTAGCGATGCACAAATAACCTTCAAAACACAAAACTGGGTTAGTCTTGAAGCTTCTTATAATAAAAATGAAGAAACCATTTGTCAAAAAGGGTTTCTCTCACCCTAAAATAAACTATACTTAGAAAGCCTACCCTGTAAATATTCTGCGCATCATCTCTTCTATCATGGTTATATTTTCATGCGTCACTGACAGCCTTTTATCAAGTGATTCCACACGAGGCCCCTCATTTCTTTTCTTTTTCTCAGCATTTAACTGTCTCTGAGTAGTTTCTCGTTGCGCACCAAGAACTTTAGCCACATTTATGAAAGATGTAACAAGCTGGAGCCCCATTAAAGAAGCGATCTGACGGTAAACTCTAGGAGGAGTGCTAAAAAGAACAAGAAAATTAAACACAAAGTTACTTCCAAAATCTAGTGAAATCTTAAAAAACCATATAACACTGCATACTAACCATGAAAGTGCAATTATATAGTTCATGCACTTGTCGAACAGGACCTGATCAAACAATGGTCCACTTTGACACTCAGCAACCAGATTGTCCCAGAAAAAAACTAGGTTATCTTTGAAATTTTTGAACTCCTTCTTTTTAGAATTTTGATAATCCTCAACTTCTCCCTAAGATTCAGCTGGGGTTAAGACAAAACTACAGCATAGATGTTGATGCGTAAACTTAATATATTACCATATTTGATTAAAGCATTATTATTCATTCAAAAAGATGGTGATTGGGTAAAAGTAAATCAACCAAGTATACAAACAAAATAAATAATTATAAACCATAGAGGATACGTCCCTAGCCAACTTAACAAGATCAACTACCACATCATCAACATCGGTCTCATCCAGGAATTCTCCTTGAATGCGATACTTTGCTCCACATGCCTGTACAATTTGTAAGATTCACCAATTAGATCAACAAGCTTAAGAATGCTCATTTATATATCATCAAAATATGGTTTTTCAAACAAATTTTTAAAGATTCTCTGTGAGTAAGTTTGTTACAGTAAAATGCAGGTTACCTCAAACAACATCATCAAGAGTTCAACCATTGCTGGTTTTGGATCCTTCTCGTACTTTTCAACCCATATCTTAACTACTTGAGGAATATGTTTCCCATTACCTTTAATAACCTCTACAGAAAGACATGTAAATATTTCATGTCAGCATCTGTAAACTAGAACCTTAGAAAGGAAATACGATTACGTGAAATAAATAAGATGGAAAATTATTTATATAATATATACACACACATATATACATATATGATGGAGGTAAACCCTAAGTACCTAACATTCTTTGTACCAAAAGATCAAACTAAAAAGGAATTTGCTGCACTAAGTGCACTGTTCAATTGATCCCCAAATTGAAGAACAATAAATGCCAATTTAAAACAAATCTCGGTGTTGCTCGCTTTCTCTAGGCCACTCGGCATTCCTACGTGCTGCTGCTCCTTTCTAATCCTTAATCATTTACTGGTTAAACATGATCAGGGATTAAGCTAGGTTGAGAAGACTGCGCCACTAAAATTAAGAAATTATTATTTCTTATGTGTAAAATTTTGTAAATTTTGAGTGTAATGTAATTAATGAACCCACCGAAATATTGTACATTTTCTAATCAATAAATAAAGTGGGCGCCACTTGGTCTCTTTGCGCGGACCAAACTTTTTCCCCAAAATTCAGTCCATAAGTTTAAAAGTTTTCATATTTTACCCTCAAATTAAATAATATTTATATCATATCCTCTAAATTAAAATTTAAAATTAATTACACATGAATATGAATTACACACACAACGTGTGTCCCAGCCCCTAGTATATATTAAATGAATCCCCAACTTGTCGGAATTTCTGGATTCGTCAATGAACATGAACCATTCAAACAATACAAATAGATAGTTTATCTAGCATATGTATAAAAACAATTTTAGATTGTGAATCCTACAGATGGTAATTGACACAAGTAACCAAGAAAATACAGCTACAATACAAATAGATAGTTTATCTAGCATATGTATAAAAACAATTTTAGATTGTGAATCCTACAGATGGTAATTGACACAAGTAACCAAGAAAATACAGACATAAGCTGAAGTATTATGTAATAATTACAGAAACGGCAGATGGCAATATACATATGAAATCGATCAATGATATAAACCTAGGAACCCACCAAATCACATACCATCCGGTTTTCATCAAAATCATCATTCATTTAAAAAATTGATAAAAACAAACAAATAATTTCAATTTTTAGAAAAGTAAAATATAAACATACAAGCCCCTTTAATTCTTTGAGAACGCTATAAATTGCAGTCAAATTTTACCAATCAATGTGTGATTGGTCCCAGCCGAAGCTGAAGCTTCTTCAGTGGTAGGACGATTACGCTTGTTAGCTCTGGGACGATACTCATCGAAATCATCAAGAGAATCATCTCTCTCCTCCTGGCTTGGGCTTTGAGCATTAACAGTCTTAGTCTGAACCCTAGCCCTTTTCTGTTTAAACCGAGTAACAACCACAATTAGGCTAAACAAAATAGTAGATCCGTGAGATAAAAGAGATTAAAGGGTTGGAGAAGACTTACCGAACGGCGACTTACTGTGGCCGGAGCCACCAGTTCGTCCTCCATGACCTGAAGCTACTGTAACAAATACTAAGAACTACAAGACTTAGAAATGTGTACGTACAGGTATGTTTGGAGAGAGATGAGTGGTTGTCCTTAAGCAAAGAAAAAACTAGGGATTTTGGAGGAGAGAGAGATAGAGAGAGAGAGTGCAAAGTGAAATTCCCGCCAATGTCAATACTCTGCGGCTCTGTCCGCGCATATGAGCAGTGAAACGAGGTGAAGAACGTACGGTGTGTTTGGACTGTCACCTTAGTTGTAGTCAAGTTACAAACTCTACTAAATTTATGGCATCTATTCTTTTCTCAGCAGTGGGTTTTTTTTTTGTGTTGAAAGTGTCTAAAAAATTGAAATTATTACAACAATATAAATTTAGAAAATAATAATATTTTTAAATAAGGAGTAATATATTTTAAAATCGATCGATGACTTATTTATAAAACAATAAAATTTATTTTTTAAATAATTTACAATATTTATTATTGAATAAATTTAAAACTTTTATGTTAAATTTAAATTCTATTAAATTGACTTCAAAAAAAAAAGTAAATAGAAACAAATGGAGTATTATTTTACTCTATACATGACTAAAACATTCAGATTCAAACAAAAACATCATATCCACTCTTATGCCATGTTTCTGATTTTAAAATTAAAAAAAAAAATAGACAAAAAATTTTTAAAAAAAATTCAATTCATATGTTTTTGAGTTTTTTAATAAACAGAAAAAAAATAAAAAACTTGGTTACTTTTGCCAAAATTTTCCATCCAAAATTGATCTGATTTGGACGAAAAATAAATTAAAATAAATAATATTTTTATAATTCTCATATTATCCTCAACTTTCAATATAATAAATTATAAATTATAACTTAAGTCTCTAATTTATTTTTATTTACAAACCTAATCAGCTGAGATATTATATATTAATTTTAATACAATTATAGTGTGATTTGATAATATAAGATTTCATGTTCAAATGAACTTTAGTCAGGACACTCATTTACCAGGGAAATTGATTGATGGTTAAAATTAATATAATTAAATCACGTAAGTGATATATGTGCAGACTTTAACTTTTAGTGAATTTTAATTTAATTAGGTAACTAATTTAATAATAAGGTGCAAAACCAAAATTCAATTTGTGTTTTTAGTTATACTAGTTGGTAACACGTAAAATGTACGGGCTAATTTAAATAACGGATTATATAATTTGTTAAAATTACAATGATTTTTTTTTTATAATAAGTTGTTTTTATATAAACTTTTCAATACATTTTTGCATGACAAATAAACTAGCTAATAAATACTAAAAGCTTTTTGAGATTCGTTTTTATTATTGGTAGGAAGGAGTAACGCGTTAGATAGTCACCCTTCAACAACATTCAGTTACTTGAACTCGATCACGGACAAATTGCTATCTTCCTTCACAAAAAAGTTAGTTGGATCAGTGCCTTCAACACAATTGACTGCAAGTCTCATTGATCCTTTGAACATGTCAATTTTTGCATTATGTAGGATCGCAGTAGCACCCTCTTTCATTAAGTCCATTGAACATAAGACATTTTATTAATGTACAACCAAATATGATAAACTCAATTTTGTACAAATGTTAGAGGTTAAATTTATTCTTGCCTATGAAATGAGTAGCGGTTGTAAACATAATTCTAAGCCAGTAAAATCTTACCCATTTAAAAAAAAAACTCGATATATTAAAATGCCTCTTAAAAACTATAAAGAACTAAGAATTTCAAGAAGCTAGCTATCTGGAAACCATAAATGGTAATCTTCTCATTCCTCTAAACTCACTGTCAACCTTTTAATTATATTTATAACATGAATTCATTACAAAACCTTAATCATATCATCCATATATACCTCATACTTTGAGTCTTTATTCATCATATCAAGAGTGGCAAAGAAAATGAACAAATAAGGAGTCCACAATAAACATCAAAAATCAATTGGTCATATTTATGTAAACTAAAATTCTCAAATTGGGATTGAGGGGCTATCAATTGAGATCTCTTCTAACAAAGTAGACCAAACATAGAATAATTAACACATAACAATATAAGGAAATTAAATCAAAGTAAAGGCTGAATGACAATGATTTCTAGTAACTTCAACAATAAACCTGATCTTTTCTGACTGTGAAGATAATCATATAAACTTTTCAATACATTTTTGCATGACATATCACTTGCATTTGTAAGCATGTTGATTTTGTTATAATATTGCTTCCACCGTTAATACAATACATATTGTATTTTTATCAAACCCAGTAGTCTCTTAAACAAATCGTGCAAAGTTGAATATCCTAAGATATTTTATTCACAAACATTTAAAGTTCAACAACTAAATCTAATTGTCAATAATTTAACATAATGTAGTTTATACTTGGATACTATTACAAAATTTTGGACACAATTCAATAGTACACAGTTAGCATATTGATACAACAGGTTTAATATTTAACTTTTGAAGAAATATACCTCAATTTGATCTTACGTGGAGACACGTAGCTCAGTCCCATACTGAGTGCCCGAATCAAAAGCAAAAGTTTTAAACCAAACTGTATGATGAAAATATGAAATTAGTCAGATTAAGAGTTTGACTTACAAATTACTATTGCCAAATTAAGAGCATAAAATTAGACAATACCTATTAACTCAATTCACACCAACAAACAACAATGAAACTCGTAAATAAAATCAACTCATAACGGCAAGTAGCATAAACTTTCAGAAAATGTGAACATATATGCATGTAAAGGGAAAAAAAAAGATAAAGAAACATTTTTTGATCCAATCAGAAGGTGCGGGGACCTCTAAGGAGAAAACTTATTCCTTCTTGTCAACCAAACTTGCCATTTCCCAATTACTCGGGAAAAAAACAATTAAAACCGGAAGTTAACAATAACAATAATAACACGTTGAGTTATGTATAAAGTAATAAAAAAACTTTTTATAGGAAAGGATGGAGTAGCAAACTATAAATCAAAAAAATGATATCAAAATTTACCTAAGAGCATGGGTTCATTATCAAGACTACTTGGAACATTAAACACATAATAAGGGAAGACTCTTTTGTAGTAAAGGGTGTTTGAGAGTAACTGAGATATAACAGGACAACTCATTTGCTTGTTATGTTGATGCTGATAAGTCTGAATCAAGAAAAAGAGAACCATTTGATGTTAGTTTCAAAAACAGAATTTAACCTCAAGTAACAAAATAATATAGAACTCAAAGTTATGAATTGGTATATCCTTAATCATACTCTTAAAAAGCCTAGCTGTGACGCCCCCAAAATAGGTATACATCACCCATTCTGAGTCGCCAAATACATGGTATAGAAACAAATACAACTTCATTACTACAATTATCGTGCAAAATACGACAACACATAAACTGTGAGTTTAAATACAAATATTGTCTAATAGACAGTATTAACACTCAAAAGGAGTCCTCATTATAATTATTGATACACTATTTTACAAAAATAGTGAGGACTGCTAAAACAACTTTCTAGAACCGTCACTCCATACCCCGACTAGTTCCTGCTATATTCTAACCTCCTGAGAAGAAAAATGGAACAAAAAGAAAAATGGTGAGCTCAACTAGCCCAGTAAATAATATTATGATTAAGATAATATACAACAAATTATCAATAGTCTTCAATAGGGAAAAATCTGATAGAATATAATAGACAACAAGTTTTAGATCAACAACTGCAGCGGAAACAATAATTCATTAGAAGAGTTAAGTAGAGAATGAAATATACTATCATCTATGAATTTAAAAGTCCATCATCAATATTTTATTCCTGTAACATCAATTAATATACATCTTGAATCAAATATTCATCTTTGCACTACGGGCCAAAGATATTCATTTGTATCACCAGTTGGTCATGTTCATCTCAACACCTGTTCATCTTTGCACTACAGGTCAAAGATATTCATCAGGTAATCATTCATCTTTGCACTACAGGCCAAAGATATTCATCAAGTATCACCATTAATGACTGAGGATGATGAAAAACATTTTAGAGAACGAATCCCGTACGATAAAATGACAAAGTTTAGATATTCGTATTTTAGATAATTCAAGTTTAAAAATACTCCATAATAAAACATAATGAAAAAAAATTCAAGAATGACGATCAAAACATGGATATCATCAAAGATAGTAACCATAATAGACATATGAGACAAAGAAGAGAAAATTTTATTTTTTAGTGAATAGTGCCATATACGTGAATAGTAACCCCGACACAAAAAGTTATAAATTTGATAAAAAGTTCAGATCAATATTTCGGCATAATGATATTGAAAGAAATAATATCATTTACGATAAATTAACATCCCTTATCTCAAAATACAGTATTTCTGAACGGAATATCGGATATGACGCTGAAGAAAACTTGCACTAAATAGCAACTCTCAAAGTATCTAAATACTCACAAAATACGCTCGATATATATATATATATATATATATATATATATATATATATATATATATATAGAGAGAGAGAGAGAGAGAGAGAGAGAGAGAAAACTTGTTTCTGGTTTGATTTTCAATTTTAACTCAGCACCCTATTTATAGGAAAATGTTAGAACGCCAAAGCAGACTTAACATGCTACCTGATGGCTTTACCTGCTACTGTTCCCGCCCACCACTTTTGAAATAAAATTTCAGCACATTTCTCACCAACCAAAAGTGGGGCCCACCAATTCTAAAAGTTTCCAAAATATTTTAAATAATCAGTAACTTCAATAATTCATATAAAATAGCACTTTTATCAGAAAAATTCGAATCTCATGTCCATTCCACACGAAATCGAATTCTCTGCAACTTTGTAATTTTAAGTTTTTCTAAATTTCAAACCGAAAATATCCAAAATTCACAAACGGATGATTTTCAATACCTCATAAAATTCATAACAAATCATACGTTAATTTTTAACGGTTCAAAATTTGTGGACATATACTCAACTTATATATGAATAACATATCCAAAAATCACAACGATCCAACGGTCGAATTAAAATTACAACTCACGCAATAGAGCTTTAAGAACACTGTTTTAATTTTTAAAACCTCCATTCCGACAAAATACTGATAAAACACCTCAAAGTTAAATCCTTCATTTATATCCACATAAAAACAAATATTTCCTTATCATATAAATCAATAATTAATTATTCATAAATAATATTACAGAATCACAATTATGACAACCAGGTCGTTCTCACGAAAGAGGGGGCTTTTCAATAAGGAATCCTCCTTACTGGCGCGCAATTAGGTGACCAAACTCTCCTTAGACAGAACTTCCTTAGACATTGTCAATAATGATATCTAATAATATTATTCAAATAATATGAATTATTGATCTGATAATAGAGATACTGTGCAATGACAATTATTGAAACAACAATAATATAAAATATCAATGCAGCAATTATTGAACCAATAAAATAAAATATTGAACAGTAATTACTGTAACAATTATTGAACTTCTTACATAAGGATCAATAATTCAACAATACTATGTAATACCGTGTGCTACTGTGCACCCACGCGTATTACTGTATTTTAATCACCGGGTATTCCAATAGTGTTAACGGTAACTACTACGCCGTTATTTATAAAAACTCAAACTTGTCGTTTTCTTTATCCGACCGTTTTTCGTTATGGGGCCCACAAATGACTGCGCCGTCGTACGAATATTCTCCGACAGCAAGAATATTCTACGACCAAACGAATATTCTCCGACAAAATAAATATTTTATAACCACTTGCTTATTTTGTAAAATTTACACATTTCACCCATAACCAAAGCATTATATCAAATTAACACCCTATTATTCAAAATAATAATTATAGGAAATTTAATTTTATTTATAATAAGTTGGTGTTTTACAACCTCCCCTCCTTATGAAATTTCGTCCTCGAAATTGACGTACTTACCTAGTGTTTCGAAAAGGTGAGGATACCTCGCTTTCATTTCCGATTCCAACTCTTAGGTCATTTCCTCAATAGCATGGTTCCTCCACAAAACCTTAACTTGTGGTATAACCTTGGTGCGTAGGACATGCTCTTTCCTATCCAATATCTTAATAGGTACCTCCTCGTACGTTAAATCTTCGACTATCTCGTCTGGTTCTAACGCAATAATGTGATTCGGGTCTTTCATATATTTACGAAGCATAGATATATGAAAAACATTATGAACACGAGACATGCTTGGAGGTAATGCGAGTCTATAGGCCACATTTCCTATTCGGTCAAGAATCTCAAATGGACCAACAAATCTTGGATTGAGCTTTCCTTTTTTCCCAAATCTTGTAACTCCCTTCCATGGAGCAATGCGTAACAATACATAATCCCCAATATTAAATTATACGCCCTTTCGATGAAGATTCACATAACTCTTTTGTCGATCATGTGCCGTTTGTATACGTTGTCGGATCATTTGGATTTTCTCTGTAGTCATACGTACTAATTCTGGTCCCAACAACGTTACTTCACCCACCTCGTCCCAGCATACTGGAGAACGACATTTTCTTACATACAATGCCTCGAATGGAGCCATGCCTATACTTGCTTGATAACTATTGTTGTAGGAGAATTCCACCAATGGTAGGTACTTATCCCAACTCCCTTTAAAATCTAGGGCACAGAGTCTTAATAGATCTTCAAGAGTTTGAATAGTTCTTTCTAATTGTCCCTCCGTTTGAGGATGGTATGCTGAACTGAATTGTAAATTCGTGCCCATAGCTTTCTGCAAGCTAACCCAAAATCGTGAAGTGAATCTTGGGTCACGATATGAAACTATGGATACTGGCATGCCATGCAATCTCACAATCTCATTCACGTACACACGAGCAAGGCGTTCAAGGGAATAAGTCTCCCGTATAGGCAAAAAAATGAGCAGACTTGGTTAATCTATCAACAATAAACAAAATCGCATCTATGCCTTGAGAAACTTTAGGAAGATCCGTAACGAAATCTATAGTAATGTGTTCCCACTTCTATTTCAGAATCTCAAGTGGTTGCACTGAACCCTTTGGCACTTGATGCTCCACCTTTACTTGTTGACAAGTTAAACACCTCGAGATAAACTCCGCGATCTCTCACTTCATATTGCTCTACCAAAATGTATGTCGAAGATCATGATACATTTTGGTACTCCCAAGATGGATTGCAAACGGTGTGTTGTGCGCCTCCATCATGATTCTATGCTTCAAGTCAAAATCGTTAGGAACACAATGTGAGACCCCAGATTTTATGAATAAATATTTAATTTTCTCGAAATATTTTTTTTAATATTATGGTGTGGATTTGAGATAATGTTATAGTTGTGGGTAGTATTTATAAATTTTGCAAAGTATGCAAGTTGTCATATTATATTCGATTGGTCAGGGAATATTCTTTGTGTCGGGAAATATTCGTACGATGACACAATCATTGGTGGACCCCACAACGGAATTATTGTCGGATTGAGAAAAACGACAAAAATATTTTTATGAAAATAACTGCGAAAGTTTTACCGTTAATACTGTTGAACTACTTGGTAGTAAAAGTACAGTAATACGCGTGGTTGCATAGTAGCACACGGTATTGATTATTGATGCTTATGTGAGAAGTTACTCAATTTTGCTTATTTTATAGACTCCCATTTACCTATTTTTCAAAATAATCGGTAGAATTTATTTAAAGGTGGGGCCCACCTGTGGGGGCCATATGTGGGGCCCATATGTGTTGAAAAACTGATTTTAGAAATAGGGGTGGGAGAGAGTTACGTATGGGGAAGGAGTTTATATATATAAGATTGTGATGTGTGTGTATATATATAATATTATATTTGTTAGTGGAGAGTGGTGGGAGAAAAAGGAAGAGTGAAAGTGATGTATGTGAGTGGAAAATGGTGGAAAAGTGGTAGTGTGATAGTGATGTGTAAGAGTGTAGTGAATTTGATTATTGGTGGGTGGGGGATTGATGTTGGTTATGGGGGAGAAAAAATTAAGTGGTGTATATATAATATTGATTTATATAATATGAAAACATGTGTTTATATATATGTATTATATTTTAATTTTTGTTGTGATTTTATTGGTTAGATGATTGACTTAATTGTTAGTTGATTGAAAAATAATTTTGTAAAATTATTTCATCCATGAATAGTGCCTTTCTATTCTCCTATAAATAGAAGCTCATTCCTTCATTATTTCTTACAAATTCACTGAAACTCCAGAGAGAGAAAATTATAGAGAGAAGCTATAGAGAGAAAATCTATAGAAGAAGAGAAGTCTGCTCCCTCACTACTCCTATATCCAGTTTCTTTCAAAGGTAGGGAATATTATTTCTTTCTTTCATCTTCATGAAGAGAACTTCTGTTGTTCCATTCTTTGTTATTATGTTGGAATAACCTGTTTATGCGAAGTACCGCATACTTGGTGAAATTCTTCTATTATTCCATTTCTTATTATTCTGCTGGAACATCCTGTCTGTGCGTTCTACGCCGGACCTGGTTCCATTATTTATTATTCTGTTGGAACATCCTGTCTGTGCGTTATACGCCGGACCTGGTTCCGTCTTTACTATTCTGTTGGAATATCCTGTCTGTGCTTTACGCCGGACCTGGTTCCATCTTTATTATTCTGTCTTTATTATTCCGTTGGAACATCCTGTCTGTGCTTTACGCCGGACCTGGTTCCGTCTTTATTATTCTGTTTTTATTATTCTGTTGGAATAACCTGTCTATGCGAAGTACCGCATGCATGGTGATTTCTGTTGTTATTCCATTCTTTATTATTCTGTTGGAACATCCTGTTGGTGTGATTTTCACCTGACCTGGTTCCGTTATTATTATTCTGTTGGAATAACCTGTCTATGCGAAGTACAGCATGCATGGTGATTTCTGTTGTTATTCCATTCCTTATTATTCTCAGTTGGTTAAAACTTTGACTTCTATACTCCATGATATTAGTGGAATATCTTTGATATTTGCGCTTCATCTAGTATCTTTTCATGGAAATATTCTTCTAAGAATTCTTGAATTTTACGCCACAAAGCAGTATCATATTGACAATTTGGACGTTGTTAATTCTTGGATAAATTAATTCTTGAACTTGTTTTATTGAATTCTTATATCATTGTCATCATCCTCATGTTTATAAAATGATGAAAGTCATCTGTGGCCTGTAGTGCATAGATGGACTTGGTGTGATTATGACCAGAGATTATTCGGTATAATCATGACCGTAATGTTACAAATAATGTGGAAAAAGTCCTCATTGGCCCGTTGTGCATTGATGGACAGTTTTTGGTATGATTATGGCTATGGATTCTCTTTGGCCGTAGTGCAGAGATGAATTGTTTTATGGCATGATCAGGACCGTTGATGAAAACATGATTATCTTTAGCCGTAGTGCATGGATAATTCATGGTCGTGATACTAAGAATATCCTTGGCCGTAGTGCAGGGGTGATTCGATGATGTGGATTATTTATTAAGCTGAGTCCCAACGATATAAGTCATGAAAAACCTTTTAAATCATAAAAGATAGTAGATTTTATTTTCTACTTGACTTTTTTAATGGATTGCTTGTTCCGCTGTAGTTAAACTTGATGTCTATTATATTTTATCAGTTTAACATTGTTGAAGGCTAATGATAATTTATTCTTAGTCATAATATTTCTTACTGGGCTAGTTGAGCTCACCCTTTCTTTCACTGTTCTCTTCAGGAAATGAGAACGTAGCTGGGGCAAGTCGGGGTACGGAGTGATGGTCCGAATGATAGTATTAGTTAGTAGTCCTCACTATTCTATGTAATGGTGTGTTAATAATTGTAATGAGGACTCCTTTTGAGTATGAATACTCTCTAGAAGATAATATTTGTATTCAAACTCACAGTTTATGTTTTGTCGTATTGTACACAACAGATGTATTAATCAGTTGTATTTGTATTCTGTACTATGTATCTGACGACCCAAGATGGGTGATGTATACCTAATTTTGGGGGCGTCACACACAAAGTCTGGTGTGGACTCGAAGTATTCCTTCTTCATCGATTCTTGCTTCTGGAATAGCACCTTCTTGCACTTTCTTCTTCATAAGCATCAGCTCCAGATCCGTAGCTTGAGCAGCTTTAACTTTATCGATTAAAGTTGGTTATACTCGTATATTTGATATCATCACGTGGGTACTTGGAGCCTTTACCTCTATCTCCATCTTTTGCAAGTCATACAAAATGGGCCTTTGTGTTGACAATATCGTACTTGTACCCGCATATAATCTTCAACTCAATGCGTCAGCTACTACGTTAACTTTTTCAGGATGGTTTTGGATGATATGATTGTAATCTTTCAACAACTCGAGCCAACGTCGTTGCCGCATGCTGAGTTCCTTTTAGGTGAAGAAATATTTGAGGCTTTTATGATCCGTATAAATCTCCACTTTCTCCCCATACAGGTAGTGCCTCTAGATTTTCAACGCGAAAATGACTGCTGCCAACTCTAGATCATGAGTAGGATAATTCATCTCATATTCTTTGAGTTGTCGCGAGGCATAGGCTATGACTTTCCCATGCTGCATGAGAACACATCCTAAGCCTCTGCCTAAAGCATCCTTGTAGATAACAAATCCATCCGAACCAGATGGTATTGTCAGAACAGGTGCCGAAATGAGTCTTCTCTTAAGCTCTTGGAAACTCTTCTCGCAATCCTCGCTCCATACGAATTTTGTATCTTTCTGAGTCAGCAGAGTTAACGGAGTAGCGATTCGAAAAAATCCTTCCACAAATCTCCGATAATAACCAGCTAAGCCTAGAAAACTACGTACTTCGGTCACTGACTTCGGTTACTCCCAACTTTGTATAGCTTCAATCTTCGCCGGGTCAACAGATACTCCATGTTTTAACACCACGTGCCCAAGGAATGCTACTTCTTCAAGTCAGAACTCACATTTCTTCAGCTTGACATATAGCTTGTTATCGCGAAGCCTTTGGAGTACCAGCTTCAGATGGTGCTCATGATCTTCACGGCTTTTGGAATAGATGAGGATGTCATCAATAAAGACAACAACGAACTGATCCAAATATTATTTGAATATACGGTTCATCATATCCATGAAAGCAGCAGGAGCATTAGTCAATCCAAAAGACATGACTAAGAATTCATAATGCCCGTACCGAGTTCTGAAGGTAGTCTTCGGGATAGCCTCAGTTTTTATCTTCAGCTGATGATATCCAGAACGAAGATCGATCTTTAAAAAGAATTGTGATCCTTACAACTGGTCGAACATGTCATCAATGCGAGGTAACATATACCTATTCTTGATGGTGACATGGTTCAATTCTCTATAGTCGATACAAAGTCGCATACTCCCGTCTTTCTACTTTACGAATAAAACAGGAGCACTTCAAAGAGATGTACTAGGACGAATGAAATCGATATCTAACAATTCCTGTAGTTGGACTTTTAACTCCTGAAGTTCAATAGGAGCCATTCGATATGGGATTTTAGGTGCTGTTTGTTTACATCTGATTGCCTCTTAATGGACTGTCTCTTATTCGCTACGAGGCATGATGCTGTTTATTTATTTATTTTTTGTTACCTCTGAAGGCATCTTAATCGGTAAGACAGAAAATGAAATCTTAATAATTAAGATGTACCTCTTAGTGAAATTTTTTTGATAATTTTTTTATATATAAATATATTCAACAATATTATGCACTCATTTTTATTAAATTGAATATTTAAAATTATTAAATAAATTTTTACCCTTTAAAATAATAAAATAATGTCTTTAAGAGACAATTTACTTTTTAGTTATCAAACAATTTTTTAGATTCAGACCTCATAACCATTCAGATGATCTAATTTATTAAGACATCATAATCATTCAGATCTTAATTCCCAAGTTTATCAAACACAATCTTACTCATGTTATTGCATGTAGCGAAAATTTATTGTTTCTTTTACTGTTTTATAGTATTAATAGAATGATAAACTTGTAAAAGTGATATTTTTCTTTTACTTTTCATTGAAACTCACAAATGCAAGATTTTTTAAAAAAAATTTCTATTATTTTTTATTAAAAACTCAAAAATAACATAAAAGAAAATTTTAAATTTCCTATTCTTTTTCTCTTTTACGTTCTAATTTAGATTTTCTATTTTTTTTTTCCGTCCAAAACTTAGAAACAGAGTGCTAATAACCATGATTGGTCACCTTTTAGGAAAATTAATATTTTTACATCACGAGAATATGAAAGAGTTAATGTGAAAACAATATCAAA
Source organism: Panax notoginseng (assembly GCA_016801055.1). NCBI lineage: Eukaryota > Viridiplantae > Streptophyta > Magnoliopsida > Apiales > Araliaceae > Panax > Panax notoginseng. The sequence goes on along the minus strand of CM029015.1, from coordinate 223,986,206 downwards.
TTTGTTTTCCCATTTTATTTTTTCACAACATATAAATCAATATATATTTTAGGGCATCCGAAGCGTATATCATTGTCCAAATTTATTGCACATGTATGAACTATATAAACACACTGCAAGTATTTGCAGAATGATTATATAAAAACAATTAGAAGCAAGGGTTGGATTTTAAGTTACATAATTGGTTTGCCAAGTACATATAGGGGGAACGGAGTCCGTCCAAAGGCAATTGAGACAGCTGCACCAAGCTGCTTAAAGCTAAAGCATCAAGCCTTGTTGAAATCATCCGAACAGATCAATGTGACAGACATATTGGCTAACTGAACAAACAACTCCAGCCATATTATATTATTAAGAGGCACTGGCCATGGACTCAATTAGGAGCTGGTAACCTTCAGGTATAGAAGATTGTGTCTGCACGCACTGAGCCAGTGCAGGAACATCAGCATTGACATCTAGAAACTTAGCTACCAAGAGCAGAAAATGAAAATCAGAAATCCGCTTCACAAATGGAAGACTCTTTGTTCGATCCAGATGGTTCTTTAGTGCCCTCATTGTCACGGGACTATTCCTGTTCTCGATAGGAAATGTCGTTGAAAGTGGGCCCTGCAGTATCAATGAACTTCAAATTAAGAAGCCTCCCAGTAGGAATCAGTTGAATACTGAAAAGTTGACAAATAATATGAAGACACGACTAGAAGAAACATGAAGGTGAATGGAGTAGACCTACCAATACAAACCAAGTCAAATACGTCTAACAAATAAAAGCAAAGAGGGACTTGGCAATAAAAGCAAAGAGTGACTCAGTTTTAAAACTCTCTCTGTTCTACATCTCATTTGCTCTTTCCTCGGGAGCAACAAGTGCCTAATAAGAATACAAAACATTGTGATGATAAAACAACCAAATGAACACTACAACATGAGCTATAGTGAATGTAGTGGTGGCTCTAATTAACCTTCATATATTGCGTATATCTTTAATTGATGGATCACGGTATAAAAGAAGGCTTATACCACATAATATTCTACGCATTCAACTATTCAAGCAATGCTCTGTGTCATCATTATTTTTTGCCTTCAGTTCCTGCCTCCCCCTTCCCCTCACTTAAAAGAAGCTTCATCTTTGCATAGATCATCTCGTCTTCCTCCAAATAATCCACAGAGGTGAAGAGGCACCATGTTTCGAATCTACCTATGCATCATTGCATATTCCTCAAAGGAAAGACATTCCAAAACTCCAGAACAGTGTCCCGTCAAACACAAGATAAATGATACTATGCAACAAAGAGTACACAGAATATCTCCCAGTTCCAGATTTACAATGTAATAGGAAGCCCCTCCCCCCACCCCAAAAAAAACAAAAAAACAAAAGAGAATTCCACCCCCCCACCCTCTTAAAACGTTCACCTTCAAATCTGCAACACCAAACCTCCCAGGTTTTGTAGATTAACAATGGCACGTCCATCTATCTATGAAGCAACATAAAATAAGGTAACACACCATATATTTTTAAAATTTTCTATAAAACACTTCCCAAAATTAAGTGCATTCAATACACTTTAACAAGTTCCTGTTAACAACGTTTCCAACAATTTTTTAAGGGGAAAAAAAGAACAAAACAAGTGTTACAGGGAACTTGTACCTTACATAAAGGGGGAAATGTAAAATGCAAGGAAAACTTGTTAGGGTGTTATGGGTGTAAGTTAGAAGCAAAGGCAGAGATGATAGGCATCCAAAAAATTGATCAGACAAGGGCAAGAAAAGCACAAACCTTTAGGAAAAATGAAAGTGCTTTGAAGATTGGGATCAAGGAGTTCCAATAAAGAAGCCAAACACGGAAGTGCATTAAGGTTGGGATAAAGAGTTCCAATACACAAGAAAGGATTAGAGAAGCAAATTTAATTTAAGATATTTTGTAGCTCCAGCTAACTGAAAAAGGTTTTCTTCAAGAAAGAAGAAAAAATAAACTTAAGATGATCCAAGAATATCTTATCAATCAAGTCCAAGTAAAAAAAAATCATGACCAAGTAGGAAAAGAATTGGATAATGGGGATATGGACATATCCATAGAAATGTTTGGTAAGGGTATAACTGCGCAAAAGCTTCAAGAGAAGAAGAGTATCCAAAAAAACAATTCAGCTCCATCCCAAAAATAAAAATAATGGACACCTAATGATTAATGAATAATTCACATTGGCATGACAAGCATCCGTAAGTACTATTACCAACTTGAATTAGGCAATGACATAACAACATGCGTAATGTTGGGAGGGATTGACTAGAAATTGATATTTAAGCACTTCGGGAGAGGTAAGTGAACAAATAAGTCAATGATAAAGTAAAAGTTTGTTATCTTAAACCATTTATTATATCATTGGGTGATGGTGACGGAGTTTTTGGGACAAATGATAAATATCACAAAGATAATCTTTAACGAAACTCAATCAATTCTAATTATTCAATGTATCAAAATAATGAAGTACATCACTATTAATAATACTCCTAGACAACTTTCCTAACCTAAATTGAACTCTAATAAGATAACTATAAATTAAATAAACTAAACAAGTTGTAATTCATGTATTTCCAAAGCCTCTTAAATTGTTCCAACCAACATTCACGGGCTCGTCCTACATGAATCTAGATATGGAATTCCTATTTCATGGCATGCAATAGGGATACTATTAGGTATATAGCCACCATGATTTAACACAAAAAACAAACTAATGCTAAGGATTTGTAATTCATGGGACTATAATACCTAAATTAGTCCTTCCAAACAAACGTGTTAGAAAGACACCTACAGTCGCATGCATATCCACACAAATGCACAAAAACACAAATACTGTATAACACAATAAAAAGCAAGCATAGAGGATAAACTGCCACTGACGGCTCAAATATTCACTAGAGGAAAAAGATAGCACATACTTCATTATGTTATATAAACTATCATACAACTAAGATATTCTTCCTAATTATAAATACCATTCTATTATGAATTTTTTCACAAAATATGCTAGCTTTTTTTCTTCTTCCTTTTTATAGGTTTGTCACAAATTATACTTGCCAATCAAGTGAAGTTTAAAATTCAATCTAAACACACCTCCGGATTCCATTTACAATTTTTTTTTTTTTGCAGTATACATAACCAGATAGCAATCATAAAACAATGTAATGATATGAAATATTAAAAATATATATATAAGAAACAAGATATAACTAATAGCAAACATATTATTTAACCAAACAAACCTGATGATCGAATATCTTGACTACCACCAAGAAGAAATCATTATCAATCTCCCTAGAATCCTTTACCCCAACAACCACATCCTTCTTCATTTTCGATAACTTAGGATCAAAATCTTCCCCAATCTCTGTCTCGAACCACCCTTCTTTAAACAACCTAATACACATATCACTCATTTGAAATGCCTCGAAATGCACATCAGCACCTCCATCCTCATTCACCTCCAATTTCACAACAGCAGTCACCCACTCCTTCAACTCACTCTCCCCATGCAACTCCGCCGCCTGTAAAATCTCCTTATTTGACATGGTATAATCCTTCTTATTCTGGCTTATCGTCTGTGTAAAAATAAACCCCACTCTCTTCATCCCTAATCCCATTGCAATTGCCTCCACAATCTTTTCCTCATCAGGGTCTCGCAACAGTATCAAGTTCTCTTCAGTCCCCTGCTGTGGAGGCTCGTATATATAATGCACCTCCACTTTCCCCTCGGGAGACACATTTCCGTACATCAATCCGCCCCGTTTCACTCCAAACGCCAGCGATTCATTGACATAGCTCTGAAAAACGTTGGCCGTATCCCGATCGAAGGACACGAGTTCACAATGAGGGTTTTCCTGGCGGGAGACACGCATTTGCTTCGCAATCAGGTCATCCATGGTCATTTTCCGGCCAAATGAACCAGCTGGGGCGGGGCGAGCAGTTGGTCCCGCAACGGTGCGCTCGCCTTCGTAGGCCAGGTAGACGATGGAGCCGTGAGAGATGTTGAGGGAGGAGATTAGCGTTTGGGGTTGGACATGTCGGTGAATTGGGAGATTTGGGGTAGGGTTTTGGCGAGTAGGAGGTTTTGGTTGGTGGAGAGGGTTTGGCTATGGATTGGGACTCGGAGTTGGGATTCAATTAAGGTTTTGAGTTGGGCGATTGTGATGTTTGGGTTATCGATTGTAACTCGCTCTAACCCATCTCTGCTCCGAATTCTTATCATCATCTTGATCGATTTACTGGCGATTAACTGTACAACACAGATTTGAAAATTCGCGTATATATATATATATAGAGAGAGAGAAATGGAGTTTAGATAGAGAAAAATGCAGTGTAGAATGTAAATATACTCCAATGGAAGATGATAGAGAGAGACCTCAAATGGATTGTGGTTTGGGAAACCTTTTGGAATCTGTTTCTCTTGGGGAACAAGAAGAAGAAGAAAAGAATTGAGTACTATTTTACAGAAAAGGATAGTGCGTGGCTGGGCTGGGTTGTTCTGGGCTGGGCTATTCTAAAAGCGTATTCTTCCTAGTCTTGGTGGTGAGTTTAGAATTTAAAAGCCCATTGATTTAATAAACATATAAGGGATAATTACATATTCTATTACATTTTTAAAAATAATTACAATAATAGTGCACTCATAAAATCTTTACACAACTAATACACTTTCATATTTATTTACAATACTAGTGCAATTAGGATTCCTTAATTTAGGGAATTAGTATTCAATTAGAATTCCTTAATTTAAGGATTAGTTATACTCATAACTTATTCTCTCTTCTCATCTGTAACAACTGCAGTTAATCATCACCCTTCCTCTTCATTCAACGTATTATATATATATATACATATAAGCGGATCGGTTATGTATATATACATAAGCCGATCGGTTATATATATATATACATAAACCGATCGGTTATGTTTGATTATTCTTCCAATCAAGTTACATTTGGATGGCAATCACATCAAAATCTATTTTCATATCAACTCCTCCTCAAATAAGAATAAGAAATAGAAAATTGACGGGATGGGATAGGACTAACCCTATAGTTAGTGTGTGCTGCTGCTGATGCTTATCATCATGCTTTATGAGATGTTACATATGAAATTCAAAAAGAATCTTCATTTACCAAATCAAATGCTTGGCTGCCAATGCATGCATACCCCTCAGATTTCCATTGGATCTCATATTAACACAATCTACACTCTCGTTGCGGCTTTAGCTTTTCATCAAATCTTTGAAGGTATGGGTGGAAGCTGGGTTTAATTTGGCGGTGGAGCACTAAAAAGTGGATTGAGGAGGTGGTGGAAATGGACGTATTTTGTTTGATGAGACGTGTTCAATGTGTTCCTTCAAATACTGGATGATGGTAACCAAACTTTCATACTAAGGTAACCAAATTGTCATATCAAAGTAACCAATCAACCTCCACACTTTTTATTTTTTCTTAGTGTAGTTGGTAACCAAACCTTCAAATCAAGGTAAGCAAACATTCATACCAAGGTAACAAAACTTTCATACCAAGGTAACCAATTTACATCCACACCTGCAGTTTTTTTATAGTGCAATTGGTAGCCGAATCTTCAGACTAAGGTAACCAATTCAATTTTATTACATTACCAATTTCGTTTGAATGTGATTCAGTTGGTAGCCAACCATTCATACAAAGGTAACCATTTTATTATTTATGAGTAACAAAATAGTTATAAAAAAAAATTCAGAACAGTAAAAGTTACATCTATTTATTTTTAAACTTTTTGTAGGGCGAATCTTCTTCTTATTCTCATTGGTGTTTTGAACAACGGAGATTCGCGGTGGTGTAGCAGCGGAGTATGCGAGGTGTAGCGGCGGACTATTATTTCAAAGTGTATGTGAGGGAGATGAAGATTTGAATTTGAATTTATTTTTGTTGTTAGATCTGAATATTTGAATTTGAATTATTAATTATAACAGTTATTTGTCCTTGATTTTATGTTTCCTTATTAATGTGAATTGTACTATTTTTGTAATATGGGTCCTACTTACATTCTTTTTGTAATTATTTGGTTGATGCACTTTTCTTGTAATTACTTTACTTATGTAAAGAACCCAAGATATAAAGGGTCTGTTTGGATTCATCTGGGCTGGGCTATTCTAGAAGCTTAGGTGGTGTTTGATAAAATTGAGTGTTAAGACCTGAACAATTTAGACGTCTAAATAATATAGAGCATTTGAATATAATTGCATTTGAATGCAAAAATGCTGTTTGATAATTAATTTTTCTAAAATGTCTGAATAACAATATTTTTGTAACGACCCCAAAATAGGTCCATTCCATCCAACCTATTCTGAGTCGCCAAATACATGGTACAGAAAACAACTACAACTTTATTACAACAATTGTCGTGCAAAATACAACAACACATATGCTGTGAGTTTGGATACAAATATATACTAAATGTGACTCATATCCCAACCGTGGACAGCACCTCACAACGACACCTTACATAAAGGTATAGTCAAAAACTGTTTTAGAAATTAGAATTTTTGGGAAGTGCTCAAGGAAACCCTTGTACATGGGAGGCTATGCTTCTAGGTTGTGATAGATATCATATGGTCACAGAATTATCCTTGGTTGACCCAATATACCCCAAAGAAAAATGAGAAGATTACTATCATATTCTTCCAAATGGTGAGTCTTCTCTACTTATCATTATCTCCACTGTCTCTAATTGAGAATTATATTTCAAACAAACACCAAGATTATATAGGTAGTGCTCGTAAATATACTCAGCAAGTGGATGAGCACACATCCTGTCTATGATAACAGGAGGTTGTATGTCATTAGACATCTTGTATGATAGTGGCAAAACACCCTTCCAACGTTGGGGTTCGCTTCACCCTAGATGATTCACCAAATATAACTACTAAATGATGACCACCGTTCTATTCTCCTTTACCCCCGCTCGACCCAGCTACACTCTTATTACCTGAAAGGAATTGTGAAACAGAAGGGTGAGCACAACTAGCCCAGTAAAGAATATCATGACTAAAGATAAATACGCTATCAATAGCCTTCAACAGAATTAAATCAGAGATTTAGAACATATGGTAGATGATAAAAAGTTCAACCATAGTTGCAGCGGAACGAGCAATCCATTAGAAGAGTCAAATAGACTACAAAGTGTATTATCGTCTCCAAGTTAAAAATCCACCAACAATGTTTTATCCCTGTAACATCAATTAACAATTCTGGTCCACAATCATATGAATAACTCATAACCATAATTGTAGTTCTAAATTCCTCTTCTCATCCAAGACGAAGATAATTTTCATCACCTATCTTTACCTGAAACATCAAAGATCATGGTTACACAAATCACATTTTCTGTTCATAATCATACTAATAATTCATCTTTGCACTACGACCAAAGATATTCATCAACATACCATCTTTGCACTACAGCCAAAGATATTCATCAACAGGTCATCTTTGCACTACATGCCAAAGATATTCAACCACAGATCATCTTTGCACTACAGGCCAAAGATATTCATCAACAATTCATCTTTTCACTACAGGCCAAAGATATTCCTCAACAGTTCATATTTGCACTACATGCCAAATATATTCATCAACAGTTCATATTTGCACTACAGACCAAATATATTACTATCTCAAAGAAATATATAATCATTTCAGAATTTATATAAACAATAATTACAACCATGTTAATCAATTCATCTTACACTTAAGCTAAAGATATTCAATTATAAATTCAATGGTCATGATCATACCGGTTAACAATTCATCTTTGCACTACAGACCAAAGATATTCCTCAGTTACGATCATACCAATAATTTACCCATCTTTACACTCAAGTGAAAGAGAAATTCAACATCAGGATTATAAAAATGATATATAAATGATAAAAAAAATAATATTATCAACAACTGCATTTATTTTCAAGAGCAACAATCATAAATCAACGATAATTTGGTCAGAAAAAGAAACTAATTTTTTTTCGTGAATAGTAACTCGTGAATAGTAACTCATGAATAGTAACCCCGACTCAAAAAGATAAAAATTCCACAATAAAATTCATACCAATAATTCGGTATAATGATATTGAAAGAATAATATTTCTTTAAACTTATAAACAATTTATTTTAATTATTTACACTTTACTAATTAATGCATTTAATCATCATAAAATGCCAAACTCATAAGATTTCATCACCAATAACCAAAACTCTCATCAAAAATCTGCCTATACCACATATATGATTCTCAAGCCATAAAATCATATTTTTCAATTTTCTTCCTTCACATAACATATTTAATTCAATTATTCATAACTAGTCTATTTTCATTAAAAATACCAAATCAGTTTCAAAAATATTTCTTTTCTGGGATTTATCAGAAATAGTCCCATATTGAACATATATTTTTTTTCAGAATTTTTAAAATTCATTTACTATTTTTCATAAGACCAAAACTGCCGAATATTTAGACATTTATCATAAATTGTACTTTTATCCAAAAATTCTAAATTCACAGAGTACAACTGATATTATATAGATGTACTCCCAACAAAAATTTCATCAATTTTGGAGTTAACCACAAGGAGTTAGAAACGATTACTTTTAAAATAGTCTTTTCTCATAAAAATCATAACTCATAATCTATACATCCAAAAATCGTCATTTTTTGACACAATCAAGAAAACTCATCAATTAATCATTTTAAATTTTTTCAGAATTTTTGAAGTTCAGAAAAATTACGAAACTGAAAATCATAACAACCCTTAAAATTCCTTACTATTCCTTACCTCAAAAGAGCAGCACTTCTGACTGGATATCGGATATGACGCTGAAGGAAACTTGCACTGATGAATAGCAACTCACCAAGTATCTAAATACTCACAAAATACACTCGATAATCTAGAGAGAAAAAGAGAGAAAACTTATGAATTCTGGTGTGATTTTCAATTCTAACTTAGCCCTCTATTTATAGGAAAATGTTAGCACGCCGAAGCAGACTTAACCTGCAACCTGATGGCTTTACCTGCTACTATTCCCACCCACCACATTTGAATAAAAATCTCAGTATATTTCTTCACCAACCAAGAGTGGGGCCCAACAATTCTAGAATTTTTCACAAAAATGATTAATTCCGAAAATTCAACAATTTTTGAACCAGTCATCTCGTAAAATTCATAACAAATCATACGTTCATTTTATAACGGTTCAAAATTTGTAGACATATACTTAACTTATATATGTATAACATATCCAAATATTACCATGATCCAACGGTCGGATTAAAAATTATAACCCTCGCAAAAATATCTCAAAACCTTAATTTGATTTTCAATACCTCCGTTCCGACAAAAATACAGATAAAATACCTCAACATTAACTCTTCATTTTAGCCACAAAAATATATCCCTCATTTATATCCACATAAAATAAA